>JADFUC010000071.1:0-288244 GCA_019722365.1 Lithospermum erythrorhizon
ATCAATTTGTACTTCGTTCAGTTACGTGACTGCGCTATAAAGGCGGAAGGCGTTGATGTTTTCAAAGCTAGACTTGTAGCGAAAGGTTTCAAACAAGTTCACGAGGTGAACTATGGCCGAGCTTACTGCGCCCGATTAAGCTAACTCACTTAAATCCATCCGGATAATCTTAGCCGTTCTTTGCATTTCATGACTATGAAATATGGCAAATGGATGTAAAGACAGCTCTGAATGGAAATTTAGAGGAAGATGTGTACATGGAGTACAACCTCCGGGCTACGTATCTTTAAGGACTAAGAGGTATCTGGAGGAACAAAGAATCCATTTATAGTCTTAAACGAGGCATCCAGCGGTTGGAATCTACGTTTTGATGAATCGATCAAAAGAGTTTGGTTTAAATGAGAACAAAGAAAAGAATCTTATTGTATACAAGAGATGCAAGTGGGAGTTATGTATCATTCATAGTCTGTAGTAATAGATTGACATACTTATGCGTTGGAAACAACGTGGGGAGTTACTAAAACTGGAGTCAAGGGATTGGTACGGGATCGAGCCGGGAGGTGATTGGACTTTGTCGGGATACTTATGTGAATAAAGATGCTATGAGTTCAACATGAGTAATTCAAGAAGGGGTAATCTCCCGTGAGACATGGAGTTCGACTCGAGGCAGGTGTCCAGCTACTAGTCTTTGAGATGAGACGGAATGAAAGGGACATACACTTATCTTGTTTATAGGATCCCACATTAAGTAGCCAATATTAAGTAATTTGTACCTTGGGAGCTTTGATGTCTTATGCGCTAAGTGTAACCCGATGAATACCGAGCTAATCCGGGTGAAAGCCACTAGATTTAACGGTGAAGTGCATCTTGAAGTATCGAGAAGAACTAAAGATGCTTTCTTGGTATATGGTGGAGATAGAGGAGTTAAGCGATGACGGGGTACACGGCGCCGGTTTTCAGCGAAACTGGCCCATGATTCCCGGTCTCGGTATATTTGTCACCAGCGGTGGGCGGTATCTTGGAGGAGTTCAAGCAATCGCATTGCCGATTCTACCACCAGAATACGAAATGCATCGCGTCTGAAGCGCCGCTAAAGAAGCATGTTGGATAAAAAGAGGCGTGGCCCGAACTTGGTGTGGTACTAGCGTTGAGGGACGGTGGGAGGTTGGCCAATCTTGCTTCCGAAGCTAAAGGAACCCCGGCCAGCATCACAAATCGAAACTTGCGTACTCGAGAAAGTATCACACGATTAGAGGCGTGCTTGATGAAGTGATGTCAAAGTATGTAAATAGAAGCGAGGGGAGGCCAATCGACCCACTCTTAAACTGCTTCGTCGGTAGCGTAATGGCGTCAGGCGAACATAGGTCTTAGGCAGAATCGCGCGTGGTGTTGATAGGTTAAGTGGGGTGATATGTATCTATTGTGTTATGTGAACAAATATTTGAATATTATTGCTCTTTATATTTTAATATATTTGTTTTTTGTGATATATATTTGAATTACATATAATGTATACATGTAGTGTATCACCTCCGATGAGTGAAGGTTAAATCACTACAAGTTTAGTCACAGAGGAGGGGCAGCATGAGAATTATACCTCTTGAGCCAGAAACATAGGATAGCCAAAAGGGCCCCTTGGTGGGATCGTGGTTAGAGGAAGCCAGCGTCGTATGAGCTAACGTGGTGTTTTGATTAGTGATCAAAGTTGATCCAACTGCGAGGACTGAATGATACCGTGGGGTGCGGTGGCCCCGGGAGGCCCAAAATACCAGAAGCGAATTCATAACATGTCTGTGTCCTATGACATTTGTTTAGAATTTTAGGTTAAATCGATTCTTAGACTACGATATATAACTTCTCATGTTATCTATTTCTGTCTTTGACTATGACAGCGTGCACTTGGCGGGGGTCCTGCTTGGCATATGTTGGAGTCGCAGTGAGCAAGCGATGAATGTTGATATATTGGGAGGGATTTGTCGCTTACGATATCTGTGAAGATACCGAGGCCTCAGCGCGGTTGAGAGTGCTTGGGGATTGGTTATGGGGCGTACATAAATCTTTATTCGATTCGTACTCGAGGTAAAAAGGATTGTGGAGTGTTTCATGACACGAAGCTTCTTATGGTTAGCCTCATTGAGATGCGTGTGATAAAGGAATTGTAAGATAATGTCGTCAAGGGCAAGTGGGAGTGGTAAAATCAATGAGAATTAGTTCCATTTATTATGCAGATTCATGATTATTATGCTGATTCATTTTACGATTAAGTTAAATATGATTGCTCCGAGAACTTAATTGTTCAACTTAGTAATTGTATATTACTGAGTGAAAGCAGGTTCTCATGATAATTTAAGGGGTTATGGCTGATTGCTAGATGCTTTACTCGTTAATGATTTATAATAATAGTAATTGGTCGATTATTTGGCTAACTTACGATATCATTTCAGAGGTCCACACACATACACAGTGGCGTTAGATTTCATATTTTATGTATGAAATTAAAGAGAACATATAATTGAAATATGTTTCTCAATTCTAGAGGGCCCTACATTTTATGCTTAAGAATATCGATTGAACAAATAGAGATCAATTAAATAGTTATTTAATTGGTTAAATTAGCTAGTATTTTATCGATATAACTTGAAAGATTGTGAAATATTGACTCATTACTATTTAATTAGCTTAATTAAATAGTTCAACTCATTAGCAGCTCATTAGTGTCTTAGCAGTAATAGAGTTAGCAATGAGTCAACTAATGTAGTTCTTGCTCCCGGGGCTTGTTTTAACTGTATATAAAGCAAACTTTAGGGTTTTCATCATAAGTTTTGTAAAAACTTTTCACCAAAAAACCTAGTAGCCTTCCAAGCTTTTCTCCCGAAATTTTGGGGTTTTTCACAGTTTTGTTCGTCGCTTTGTTCTTAGCGTAGATTAGTTGGCAGTTCGACCCCTCTGGTGTGGACTAACTAGGATATCCATACGATTGATAATGCAACAAAGGGCTGAAGGGAAGTCAAATTCACGTTGTGAATTTGAAGCGTGTAATGAATTTTGGTGAAATTTACTCCATTTGCTGGCTGTAAGTCCTACGTTTATATATTTAATTATATGTTTTTGTGATGAATAATATGATGCACTTTAAAGATCCACGGAACTATGGATTTAATTTACTCCATATATCCATAGTAATCTTCTTGAGGGGATATGATGATATGACCTACTTTTGTATTTATTTAAATACGATGCTTGAGCGGATTTATTCGTTGTAAGCGATCAATTTGAGTCATATTTATTTATTTTTATTTTACCAATTTAGCGTCTTTGTCTTAGTTGGAGTTAGTAAATAAATGCTCTTCTTTGTGGAGGCATTAAAGATGAAGTTTCACCGGGAGACATTTTGGCGGGAACTTGAAGTTTCGAGAGGTGTGTTAATCTGGTGCGTTTTGCTAAATCTTTGGAATAGAGACCTTATCTTGGGATTACACTTTGTAAAGTGTTGTAATATCATCTATTTATTTTTTAGGTCATATCATGTATCTCCTGAATGTGTATTATTTGTTTTATTTTCCATGATATGCATGTGCCTTGAGTATGTCTTGTAGTATCAAACCAATTTTAAAAGGATTTGTGCGACTTATCCATCTGCGGGCACGTTGTGATGGCGGGTGTACTAGTGTCGTGATAGGTATGACAATGGATCATGTTGAAGTGATTTCCACTAACGTTGTGGGCTTTCAGATGATCATTCCAAAGTAACAAATTGGTTTAATTGGTTGCTTAACGGTGGTACTACACTAGCGTTGTGGGCTCGGTGTCTGTTTGTTAAGGTAGCGCCCCTATTAGGGAGTGTTAGTGATCCAAAGAGTTGTGTGGAAGCTATTTACATAATTGATTAGTTAATCTCTACCATTGTCTTTGGGATTCAAAATGTATGCGATGTTGCGTTTGGATTCAAACCCTGGCCGGATCTTGGATACACTTGTACATTTTGTGAAAGTTGAAACTCCCAAAGGTATAATATTTACAATTTATTTGTAATATGTTAGAATGTTTTTGAACTGCACTATCTATGATTGCATATTTCCTTTATGATTGGCACACTAAATTTACCTATTTTTGTTTAATTCTAATTAGACAGAGTAAAACATAAGCTTTATGTGAAATAAAACAAGTTAAGGAGAAATCCATAAACTTGTGGTAATATAGTGTTATACATGCTAAATGAATTTCTTCATTGAGCCATTAAAATAGTTATGTATAATAAAAGACAAGTAATGAATACGATCATTTAAGACTTGACTTAATGCGTATTGGCCAAGACTACGTGAAGCTAGAGTTAAAGTGAACATAGCGTCTCGTGATGTGATTCGAGGAGGTAATTAATTTTGATCTCAATCGAAGGTCATGATGCTATGAAGACTAATATGTTATATTGTCTCCCTAACCCATCTGAGTTTTAAATAATTGGCGGTTTAATCTGTTTATAACTAAATGGGAATCATTATTAGATGATCTTGAATATTGTGTATACGTATTTAAAGACATGTCATTGTTATTCATCAGCAGGATAAAACTTGTTCATGAATTATGATGAAACATAAACTTGTGGTTTTGTATAACTTGAGATAAGCAATAATGTCTATAGTTAGCGCTACTTGTAAAGTTGAGTGCGCAAATAACTATGATTTGAAGGTAACCCAAGTTAACTTCATTATTTCAGGCTTATTCAAACATATATAGAGAAGGATATTAAGTAACAATTAAGAAATATAGGAAGAAAGGTTTTGTAAAACCTCGTATCTCAAAAATGATTTGTTATCAAAATCGAAGATAATAAACAATTGCTATCTTTGTCGGCTCTTTGGACACTATTTTGACTTCATAGTTTAAATCATGATGATTATGAGCCAAATATATGTGTGTCGGGGGAACAAAGTACAAAGAAAAGATAATTGAGCTCTTGTGTAATGTTAGATGACACATTACTAAAAGAGCATCACGAGTTTAAATTCTCCATGAATGGTTGAAATTTCAAACGTTTTTTTTTACCTAAATGAGTAGAAGTGGATGTCATATTTAATATGTACATAAAATTCCATCTATCGGGGTGATTACAGTTGGGAATATCATTTTATTCCTCTTAAAATACATATGTAGTATTTTTGAGTAACAAACAATTGAGTAATACTTGTAAAATGACTTTAACAATGGCGGGTTCAATCTGCAGAGATAAGGCGGAATTGACTCACCACTAGACTTGAGTGGGAGTGCGTTAATCTTGGTGTAGTTTGTATGTTCACATACAATTGATCGAGGATATAAATTTATTGAATGAATACATCGAGGAATTGATAAGAGTATGAGGGTACCATATAAAGTACTATCAAATTACGATTAAGTATCATCTACGTGAGTAATGTATTATCAAGGAATGAGACATCATTGTCTTAAAACTTACTTGATAAGATCGTAAAGTAAAGAATTGTTTAATGAAGTTAAAACACAATGGATGAAATCTTTCAATTTCATATACCAAAAGTAATTTTCATGCTCTACCTTAGATGTGTCACTGGTTGTGTGATATAAGTAAGGTTTGTCAATGCGTTACTGAGTCGCTTTATCCGGTCGACTCTGCTGACGGCTAAATTGTATTTTTTATAACATTAATATCTTTACTCTTATTATTATTGAAGTTTTGGTAATTATTAGTTGTATTTATAATTAAATTGTAATTGGTAGACCTTACAAAAATAGAAGAAACACCATTCTATATTCACACTTTTATAAGATACTATTAACCAAGCTTAAATGCGTTTGCAATTAAAATTAAAGTGAAAACAAAATTGATTTTTTTTGTATTTTTGGTATTAAAGTATAAAAAATAAAACTATAAATCATAAGAGAGATAAGTTTAATTGTTTGTAACTAATACATCATAGCAAATCTAGCCTATTAACATACATATCATTGTCGATAATTTAGTAATTTCCAATCAAATTAAAAGAAATTGGATCAAATACCTAATAACATACATATCGACACACTAGTTAGGAAGACAGCATTTGATATCATAAAAGAATTAATATATCTTTTCTACATTATAATAGTATTATTCTTTTACTAAGTTTGTGTTTTCTTTCATAAGTAAGAAAAAAATATTCAATACGGCTGATATCTCCAAATATAATTTTCTTTTGTCGATATTGAGGAACTCCACTATCATTAGTTTCGTTATCTTGGATAATTGAAATATCAATATATCTCTTCATGTACATACTAAAGAAATACGATCAAGAAGAAATATAACATATACATATAATTATTCAAATATTTTTTTATATTACAATAAGAAAATAAGTATTATCATTTTCATCGCATAAAGTAACTCTTCTTGTTAATGTTAAATTTTATGTTATATAAAAATATTATTATTCAAAATTAATTATTAAAGACTCTAATATAATTATTTTCGTCATTATAATCGAAGAAGCACCATATCTATTCCTATTCATAATTCAGTAAGGAATATGGAAGAATAAAATTTAGAAAACATAATAAATTTATTAAACTATTTACTATATGTTGATTTAGTAATTTTGAGATCTTCAACCCAATAATAATACTCCTACGTTTTTTTTTTGAATTCTTAGTTTTAGTCGTTTGCCGCATGGAAGCCCAGGAGAAAATGAAAAGTAGTTAAAAAGTGAATGACAATCAATTGAAACAATATCATTGGTTGGTTGTTTATTTAAAGAAAAAAATGAAGCAAAAAAGTACATTAAAAATATAAAAAGAAAATATTATTTATTATGCCAAAACGTCAAATTATAAAAATAATTTTTTGTTAAGCATGAAACAAACTATAAAAAAAGCGAGGAGGGAGTATTGAACTAAGAAAGATACAAACTAACTTCTAAAGTATACATGTAGTAACTTAATTGAGATTCTCCTAAATTACATTTTTTTTCGATCGTATCATCCAATTTTTGTAGAAACTTGTGAAGGTTGGTTCCTAATCTGATATTAACAATTTCATAGATTTCATTTCGGTGAGATCTTCATCCGTGAGTAAAAGAAAATGTTATATTATTATTGAGAATAATAAACATGAGTTGGTTATTGAATAAAAGGATGTTATTATATTACTGAAGAACTAATGAAAGAGTGAATGTTATGTGTAACTCCTATTATTTGAAATAATGAGTCATAATGTCCAAGAGACCTTTTAACTTATATGATTTAACAAAAAGTTAATGAGTTATTTTTAGTGCATTAAATTAAAATATTTTAATTATTTCAATTCTAGATTATTATTAATTTTTCTTAAAATATACTATATATTTTATCAAGTTTTATCATAACGCATTTGACCGCCTCGAGTCGTATGTGCCCTCGAGGGGGTGGAGTAGGTCTCAACTGTATCTTGGGTATCACGATGTAGTTGACACGAAAATCACATTTAATAACCAACTGATAGTTTGATCAAAAGTACAATAGTTTGAAAACTCAAAATGTTGTAATACATATCGTGGCATCTAAATTCCATCACATATTAAGTCTGAAAATATTCACAAAATAGTTTATAATTTTTCCAACATCAAAACAAAATATGAAAAACTTAGTACATCAAAAATAATAGAAAAGGGGTGAAGCTGGCGAGGATCCACAACCACCGTCTCTCGCAAGAAGTAGATTCGGCGGACACTCCACGAACTCACGCATCAAATACTACACACTGTCCGAAGACTAGGGTGGGAAAGGGGTAAACTCGGCGGCTTAGTGGAAGCAGATCGGCCGGATATTAAGCTTCAGAATGAGGTACACCAGCGAAAGATATAGACATAGCAAAAAATACGGTATATAAGCATGTAAAATTAAAGAAAAATAAATCAAGTATTCCACGGCCTACATGCTTAAAAAGGTGGCCATCATGACATACAAACACTTGGCGAGGAACTCGAGAAGCTTCGTTAACTTCAATGTCTCGCACCAACGATCTCATATCAGCATAATCAAAGCAGAGTAAAAATGGCATGGCGTCTACTTTGGCGTTTATATATCACAGCAACAATAGAATACACTTACAAAAATGAAACCACAACGATATCACATATGACATTCCATCCACTTTTCAGCGAAATTTCGCCGCCGAACACCCAGCAGCAATATCCCTTTTCAGCCGGGCTCGCCCATTGAACACCCAACATCGTCTATATCCTTTTCAGCGGCGAGAGCTCGCCCGCGAACTCCCAGCATGCGTCCCCAACCATTCTCAATTCAAACATTTCACAATTCAACATACACACGACATGCGACATCGCGGCGGCATCACGCGCTTCGACAATTATCACGCAGCTACAACAATCTAAGATAGAACAACCATGCAACCATCACACAACAAATCTCGATATAGCACCCTTAACATACGATACAACAATTTGGTACAAAGGAAACCTATACTCAAACATAGATATACTCCCGGATAAATCCATAACAAATATACTCAAACATGAATACACTCGGCATAAACATACTCAAAAATTACACTTAAAGCGCCGTATGCTCAAACATAAGTACCTCGAATAAACTGCATGAAAATGCATCTATGGAGCCGTACAAATCCTGGCATTTCACGGTCTACTTAACTATACACACAGAGATAAGTTCATAACTTCGCGTATACACACAGATAAGTTCATAATATAGATACGTTATGTGACAATTTACCATACACACTCAAGCATAAATAAGGTAACAAGCGAGTGATAAATCACTTAGCTGGAAATGCAGCTGCTTGCTTAAACGATGTTGTCCGATCCAGCATTCCAGCGTCCGATGCGAGCAGGAACACCCGAAAATATAATTACTACTACTTAAAATTTCAACCGCATCTAATTCAATTCCACGACTCTTTGACCCATTTTAGTTACACTTAACAAGCTTAAGTATAGTTACTAATTATGTTCGAGACTACTAAAATGGCAAATTCAACTATCTACGACCAAATCCCATAACCCCGATCGACTTACTTAACCAAATACCCTGACTTATTAACAAATTTAATCGGCCCAAAATATCAGCTTTTCTTAATATTAAAGTTTCTACTTATTTTCAAATCATGGCATTTTCTCAAACTCTAATAAAACTAATTTCAACATATTTTCTTCATGACTAATACTTTCATGAATTTCACCTCAAACAACCCTGATAAAAGGTCCGATAACATATTTATACTATCCGCACATTTTTAGATAAAGTCAACTAAAAATACTGAAAGTCAACTCAACCATAACCACTTCTACCCCAAATATCAATCATTATCAACTCTTGGAATTATAATCTAAAAGCCTAAACAATAATTATATTCAATAATATATCCTAAAAATCAAAATCAACCGAAAATACCAAAAAGTCAAGCGGCCTAAGCGTCCGAAATTCCATTTAACACGATATATGTATTTCGAGAATAACTAATTTTGAGCCAAGAATCAATTAATTACTGATAAAATTCAAAATACAAAAAGTCAACAAAAGTCAAACTTGGGAATCTCACAAAATACTCAAAAGATCACACCTTTTTTACCTTGAAGCAGCGAGAATGATGAGGAGCTACCAAAGTTTGAGGCAAAGCGGAGGAGAAATCGAAGAAAGAAAATCAAAGGGGGGAGGGGAAGAAACGGTTCGGCCGTTTCTCTGGAGGAAGAAGACGGCTTGAGCTTTTGGGCCAAGTGTTGGTCTTTTGGGCTTTTAAATGGTTGGCTGTTGAATTCGGTTTTGAGCCGTCCGTTTAATGAAATTCCCGATCGATCTTACCAAGTTTTGAAACATTGCATGACAATCAAACACCAACCGTTAAGCATTACATTCTTATACTCAAATTATATTCCTCGCCCAAATAATGTCATTCCATACGATTAAAACTTTAAAAATTCTCAAAACGAAGAATATCTACTACCAACCGACAGATTATTTGTATTTTACAAGACTTTATTAATCTGAGGAATAACCCATTTTAGTTTTTAGTAAAGTTCCATGATATTATTACAATTTAATTTATACATGAGGTTTTCGTAGCATAGTATTATATTATTTATTAATAACTAGCAAATGCTTATCTGCATAAATCTACAAAGTTTATTAAAACTTTGAGAATTTTTATTAAATGAAAGCTTTGGCGTAAATATATTTATTTGTATTTGTATATGTCTTGTAAAAAATATATCAATGGAAAGAGTTTGAAATGTAATTTTCATTGATATAGTTTTCATCAAGTATTATACAATACAAATAAAAATATTTATGATCAAAATTGAAGAGATGAGCAAAGTCGAAAGTGGGCCAATCTTTGTGGGATGGAGGGAGTAAATTTTTTATAATAATAAAAAAATAGCATAATATACTTAAGAAAGCTATAAATCACAAATATACCTCCAAAATAAAAACAAAAATTATAATTAATTTGTGCGAGAGAAAATATAAAAAGTCATGGGTAATGTCTTAAGCATTCTGGCTTTTTATGAGACATCAAAGCATTTTTATAAGACTAATAATATTATGCTACAATTTTACAACAGCCGGTCTGTTTTCAATTTTGAGTTGCATAACGAAAACATAAGTCGTTGTCGAAATATTATAAAAAAAGAGTAACTAACCAGTTAAATCTTCCGTATTTGCAGGCTTCACATCAACAATATTGATACTTTAATAGCTTATGTCCAAGTTTCACTGCAAGGAACAAAACACTTAAAAACCTGATATAAATGTTGCAATATCAATGCAAGCTACAAAAAACACTAAAAACCCAATCGGTAAGATCCAAAAAAACTCAATAGGGTTTTTAATTTGACAATAACAGTAAAATTAAACTTTATAAGTGGTGAGTAGAAACAACGAATTTCAATGATTAGGATACATTTTTTTTTTCTTTCTAAATTGTGCAATTGTCAAGGAAACAAAAAAACAGAAATACCAATATTTCAATGAATAAATAACTCTCAAGGGGCTAAGACATGAATCTGAATATAATTACTGAAGAACAAGCTGCAAAAACTGCCCACATAATCTTACAGTGTCTCCATTACTACAAAATCAATCAATTAAAATATGAATTCAATACAAATTTGATGAAGATCCAAACATTGATTAAGTGTCGAAATCTCAACATTAATTTTATAAAGATCCAAACTTTGTTCAAATTTGATAAAGATCCAAAGTTTGATGAATCTTACCTGAAACGGTTCGAAATCATGCTTCCTCTTCAGTAAGGGATTCAAGAGAATTGATATTTATGAGAAAATGAGTTTATCAGAAAATAGTTGAATCCAAACTTCATCAAACTTTGAACCCTAAACAAAATTCATAACTCTAATTAAAATTCATAAATTTATAAATTTACAAAATTCCTAGTCGCACACATGATTATTGCAACATAACAATATTCAATTGAGATAATCGAATGCTCTATTGATTGATCTAGTAACTTGATCCGGTCAGGATTCGAATCTCATTTGTAAAGAAGGAGCTTGAAAATTATTATAATATTAAGTATATAAAAAACAGTATTCAACTATCTTTCTTATGTATAACAACTCTCAGCTAGTGTATTAAGAACTTACATTTCTTAGAATTATTACATTCCTTTGATATTGAATCTTGAAAATTAACTATAAAAGAATTTCTTGAATTTTTTATTATATTCAAATTCCATGAATTGTCACTAATGTAAACATCTATATGGATTGAACGAAATTTGACAATAACATGTACCATAAATCACACATGTTTGTTATACATTATGATCTCAGTAGTGAAATATTAGGATTTGTATAAATTTTTCGTTAAAGCGAGGGGATGAATGTGTGACATTTGTTATAGATAAATGTGCAGCCAGCTTTATCACCCATTCGATGACTAATGGGTGAGACCAAATCACAATTACCTGCATAATGTAACATAAAGATGTGAAATTTAATTGTTTTTTACTCTTTATAATAAATGAAAAATTATTTCAAGCCAAGCAGATCCTTAATGTTTTGGAATGTATGTAACCATTGGTATCCACCAAATATACCTCAAAATCTTTATAGAAGCTGCCCAGCACACATGACATTATGACTGGGATTCTGTATAAAAGTTAACAGACACATGACTTCTGCAAAGCACATACAATGCCAAAATTGCACGAACATTTGTTTGTACTAGTATGTACAATAATATTCATATTTCAAGTAGGAACTAAAATAATGGTACTTTAGCATTTTAATGGCAGGCTTCGGCATCCGTGTTGGGAGGGGGGGTTGCTTGGTAAGGTTACGGACCAAGTTCAGCCTCAGATTATCATGATATTTTAGAAGCATGTGCGTCAGCTACCAAAATTATAATGAAAATTTGAAAAAGTTAAAGAATTAATAAAATGATATTTTCGATTCACCAAAACAAAGGCCCAAAAAATTTGCCTGTCCCAGAATTTATATCGCTCCGTATATTATTTATCTATGCTTTTCGTTATTGAAAATCTTGAAATCATGAATTTTTTGTGGTTTGGGTGAATAATAGAAAGGTATTAAAGTAGATCACGTAAAAAAGTTAAACGCAAATAAAGAAAAGTGATGATTTATGAATTTAGAAAATTTTTAGAAAGGCGATATGCGTCTTTCTTAGACTAAATCCAATGGAGTTGATTCATTGTAATAAGAAAGGCATTTGATAAAATCTAAAAATAGCTATTTTATTGATTAAATTACATATTTTATTGATTTGTCCATTACAATAAATATTTCAATTCCTTAATAAATACAAGAAATCGACCAAAACATGGGTGATGTTCTAATCTTTTGTCCAAAACAGATATTTCAATCTCTTAATAAATTAGTTTTAGACTAAATAATCCAATAAAAAACATGGAGGAAGTACAAATTACAGATTTGACATCACTTTAGAGTTGAACACTCGGACTCGTCTAAAAATCTAGCACATAATATGATATATTGGATGGCCCGACAAATTTTATGTGTTAGGGTTGAGTGATACGGGTAAATTGTCAGTAATATAGTAAGAAAAGTAAAATGTCGTCTATTCGTCTCACAAATCCTAATTTATCGAATACTAGTACTTTTTAGGTATTTTTAATCAACTAAACAACAGTGTGAAGTATGAACTAACTAAAAAGGAACTAAGAAGTAGAAGCTAATAAACAACTAAATTAAATAACTAAAAATAAAAGTAACAAATATTAATTAATAATATAAAAGTTAGCCAGGACACATGATTTCGTTAGATCGTCGTATTTAACTAACTATGGATGTAGACAGTGAAAATTTATTAACATATTAATTAAATTGATTAAAACAAATTAAGCAAATTAATTGATAATCGAGTCTCTAAAAATGTCACGTGGCTTATTAGGATTTTCGATCAAACCCTAAATTAAAATACGATTTCCGGGAATTAAGTCCTTGGAATTAATCGAAGTCAAAATAAGGGTTTATACATTAATTAAACTAAATTTAAGCTGAATAAAAGGTTAGAAATATTACGAATTAAATCGATTAAATTAGGGCTCGAAAATCTAATTACATTACATGAAAATCGACCATAGGAGCTGAGAATTGAAGTTTTAGGCGCGTGAGCAAAATGAAGATTAGAATGACGGGGTTTGAAATAAAGACTCGAAGTCGAGAATTGATATGAAAATGTGTTTGACCTAGAAAAAGAATACGGAACCTTTCACATTACTACAAAATAGGCTCCCACATTCTTGGAGGCAAAGTAATTCTCAAAAAATCAGATGGTTCGGATCTTGCCTCGAAGTCGATAGTTAAAGATCATGATCCACTTGGCGGGCAACCAATCGAGGAAATAGAAGTATTCAAAGCCTAAGAAAACTATAAATACCCTACATGTTTTTCTAAAATATCGGCACATTCACTCTAAAAACACCTAAGAAAATACAAAAGAGCGATCTCACAAATTATAGAAGTTAAAATCTTTTTAAATCCATGGATATAGAATACAGCGAGCGATTGATCCATGGCTAAGTTTCATCTGCGGGAAACAACGTTGCTAAGGCCATTGTCGTCGATCAAAACTAAAGGTTGGGCGGCTTCGCTTCATATTGATCATCGCTCTGACAACAAGCTATTAAAGAGGCTGACTATAGTATAAGTTAGAAGCAACGCTTCTTGAAACTTAAATCGAGTCCACGCCTCGACTCTATTGACAAAGGCTGCTTAAGGCCGTTGTAGTCTGAAATTTAGAAGCCACGATTAGCCGAGCTCAAGTCGAATCCCAATGAGATTAAATTTCTGCTATATAAGTTAAGTCCACTTTGGAGGGCAATATGAAGCATCGGTATATAGTCGTCCCAAATCCCTTGTAAAGGTGAAGTCGCCCAGCGGTGCTAAAAACCCGTATCGCTGAGGCCAACTTTGCAGTGGAGTACGTCGGCCCCTTATAGTCGTTGGGTCATATCACTTTAAATCCTACTTACTTGAGAAGGTGAAATCGCACGGCGATTGCTAAAAGAAGCCAAGTCTCGCACTGCCAGGGCCGCTTGTGGCATATTACATCGAGTCTAAGTAGGCCCAGGAGATCAAATCGAGACCCAGATCGAGTCCATACTTGACCAACAGAGAACACGTTGCTAAAGGCTCCCCGGCTCGGACCATATCCAAATTAGACGAGTCTCGATCCATCGGGAACCGGGGATACATAACCAGTTCAAATCAAGTCAAATCAAGCTCAGTCAGTGAGCTCAGGCAGAAAACTCATATCGAGACCAAGTCGAACAAGCGGACATCTACGCCGTCATCGAAGCAAACTCTTGAGGATCCGTAGTTTGGATAGTCGATCTCTTGATTTGATAAAACACATCTGTGAGAATTTTTACTCTCTGATGTGTTTTATTTATACTCCTTTTATAAATAATAAAATTCTTGTTGCATTACAATGGGTTTTGTTATGGAGGTTTCATAACAAGAAAATTCTATAGTATTAATTTTCTCTCGAGTAATACTAACCTCGGTTCGCCAAGAAACTCTATCTATGATACTTTAAAATATTTATGAGCCAGGATGAAAAGAACAATTTATACATAACTTGTCATGACACGTCTATATTAACATAGTAAATGAAACATGTGTTCAATTCTAATTATTTTTTTCCTAATTGATCACCCTATCCCTAGTAATTAACCACTTATGTGAACAATTCGATATCGACGTCAAAATATCAAATCGTAATTAAGCACAATAATTAGAATATAAATCAAAGATAAACAAATCCCACAAAAATAAATATTTCGAATCCAACTTTATCATGGTCCTAACTAATAAAAAATTAGTTCAAAATTAAAATTGAAAATAAATAATAAATATTATTGAAAAACATTCGAAAAATAATAAAGTCGAGATGGTATTCTACTCGCTTGACTACTTCTCTACTGCCTGCGTAGTAATCTGGAACTCCTCTATCACGTAAACAACCTCCAATAATGTTGCCTGATGACTTCCTTTTGTTGGGCTGGCAACTACCATCAATAATGACTGTTGACTCATGGTGTCTAACAAACCGAGCTTTGGTGGGCCCGGTGCTCCAGTTCGGTTCAGATTCGATCCCAACCCGATAAGAAGTAGGATTGGTACTAGATAGAAATTAAGGTTCGGGCGCGTGTGGATGGGTATTTGGTCGGACCAGGTTCAGGCGCCGGTATAACAAGCAATGAGTAGCGTTTAAAATAAGCGTTATTACATGGTTCTTAGCGAAAAATGATCTAAAATACATGTTTCATTGTAAGTAGGTGAACTAAACGTGGTAACGTTTACATTAAGCGATGCCACTTGGTTGCTTAGCGTAAAATAGTCGCGATAAAGGCGTGTTGTATTCGTAAGTAGTATAATAAGCGTGAAGCGTTTAGGACAAGCGTGTCGGCGTTTAACACGTAAATGTTGCGAGGAAAACAATAGGAATTAAACATCATAAACAAATAGCAAATGGCGGGAATTCACAAATGAGGCGATGCCACCGTCCCAAAATGTTCGACAATAAGCGTAAAAGCTAATGTTTGTTTCGAATCTTAAAATGTATCACATAAACTAAATTGTTCGAATACAAAGTACATGTCATAAAATAAGAAGAATCATAATTGTTTGAGTGGAAAGTACATAACATGAAACAAAAGCATGGCTTCATTTCGTATGTTTCTTGATTGTCGGCGTCTCGATTGTCATCATATACATGCATATGCGATAAAAAATTAGTATTTAACAAAAATTTGGATTGACTTAATAGCTGGAAACATTTTTGGAGATTCGTGATGGCCTTTTTGAAACATAGGTGATAAAAAACGTGGAATAAGCATAGATGATCGTAGCGATAGTAGTCAATATCTTTTAGTATAACTTATCATGAGTGTTCAATATTTTACAATATTTCTAAAATGTATCAAAAATATTTCCGAAACATTTTTTATTTTTAACATTCCGAAACTATATCCGAAAACGAAACTTTGAACCATGATAATACTTCTGTTAAGTAGAGATGAACACATGCAGACAACAGTCTAGACTCTAGATCTGATTATTTGATCTTCAATATACTTTCTATTTTGCCACATCGCTTAAATGATGTACATAATTCACTGAACTCATGAAGGAAGATATCCGACCCTTGTCCTTTCGAATTCCATCAGGACCGCAGATGCCACTGCTAACATCAACTCCTTGAGGCTTTAGAGTACAGATTCCTTGATGAACATTCTCAGGGTCAATGCCTCCAGCCAAGAGCCAGCCATGTTTACTTTTAATTGGTGGTAACTTAAATTGGGACCAATCGAACCCTTTACCGCTGCATAAAATTTACAAGTGAACATACAGATGGATAAAATATTTGAAACTTTGAGAGAAAATAGTCACCCTGTAAGTCTAAATAGTGAAATGGGAAAATTTTCAAAATGATTTCTCATAGATTTATTGTTTCTTATTTTTTATGCACAATTTCCATGTGTAAAGAATTTGAAATTCATTACAAGAATCATTTAAATGTCCATCCATATTCAAACGATCAATTAAAGCAGTGTTTATGCTATTGGGATCGAGAATGTAAAGATTGACCAACTCTCCTCTTTCATATAAGAACGTAAACAAGCTGCATAAAAGTTCACCTTAAAACACAAGGGTTGACTTGTTTCACAATGAAAATAAGCTTCATAACACACACACACACTGGTTCCCCTTCGTCAAGAAACTTAGATTGCGACCAGTGATTAATATAACAATATTAGAAGAATGAAGGGGTGACATAATAATCCTCCTTGTATTGTCTAATTAACCCATAGCACCCTATATCGTTTCAATAACTACATACCGCTCTCCTACCATGAGTCCATGAGATATGATAATTAAAGATGATGATCAATATGCACCAACAATTTTACCCTGCCTTCTAGGAGGGTTTGCTGCATTTTGTTAATAATATAAGGGTTACATTGTAATTGGACAGTCTTATTTTTTTTACTGTGGTGGTGGTAGTGGGGAAGGAACATTAAATTTTTCAAGACAAAACGCTAGCCTAGTGCATGCAACTAAATATCGTGGCACGAGGGTGGTGTGCATCTTTTTATACATCACAAAGGTTATGGTACTATTTAGATAGTATAACGGAATTACATGCACCTGTTAGATAACAGAAGGGAATACAGTACAATTTACCTAATAATGAAGCTAATAAATATAATCGTCCAAAGCAAGATAACCTTATTATTAATATTTTGAAATAGATTCAAACCTAGAATATTTCTGCAGGTTGTTGCAAATTTAGACGCCACATAGTTTTTAAGGAAAAATTTATAGAGTGAAGAAATGTTCTCACCTGCCACCTTTGGCACTATCAACAAGAATCCAGTCAACTAAAGAACTTTCTTCATCAGAAATAGAATTCAAAAGTCTCCCTTCTTCATTAGCATGAAGAACATAAATTATCCGATTTTCTCTCACCAAAAGTGGGAAGGCAGCTCGAGACCCATTGCCGTGTAGCTGCACAACTTTGAAATTTTTAAAAATTATACACTTCATGATGAAGTAAAAAATTAAAACTATAATTGCAGCTTACCTGGACAAATTCAAGGTCAGCGGCATCTGAAGCCCTTAATATTGTGTCAGCATCATCGTCTACAAATACTCCAACAGGATTTGATCCACAAGACCTTGCAGCTGCCGAAATTTCTTTAGCCACGGAAAGTGACACTGAACGTTTTGAGTTAGGCCAAATAATCATCCCGATAAAATCAGCACCAGCCTCTGCTGCCAGAGCAGCATCTTCGGGGGACGTAATTCCACACATCTTAACCAGTGGTCTACTTTCTACATTATGAGAACTAGAAGATGCCTGTGATTTATTTAATACACAGCTTATCTTCTTTTTTGGATAAACCCTCATCGGTGGATGTGCAACATTCCTCCTCTCAGTCCTCTGTAAGCCTAATAGAAAACCGATACTTGCTTACATGAATTACCCAGAGAGCTTACTATTTTTGTCCAACTAGCAACACACTAGTTGCTGATTGCATTTATTCAAAAAGAAAAAAACAGAATCGAAAATGTCAAAAACACTAGTTGCTGATTACATTAAAGCACACTTAAAATGGAAGAACTAGCAATCTCCCAAGTCCCAACATAAGCAATTCTTCTCAAGAATTGCTGAAAGTCTTGAAGGAAGGTTAGACAAAACAAATAGCTCATCTTCTTGTTTGTTGTTAGCAAATATTAACTAATGCTTTTCTGCCCCCACTTTTTAATCTTTTTAATATCAATCGCACAGCTTACATGTTTAGAAGAAAGCAGAACTCATCTATTATACATATATCCTTTGAGCCATAGACCTATTAAACATTGTTCCGTAGTTCGATAAGTAAGTATTCTTTTAATTACTTCAACTCATTTTCCACTTAGTACTCATAAAAAGTGTACACAACCAACAACAAACAATACACGGACACATAATCCATGGATTAATGAGGCATTAGTTTGATATTTTTATTATTGGCGTATTCTAAAATAAACAATCTAGTCTAATAGAGGTTAAATAACATAAACAAACTGGAAACCTACTTACAATGACTCATGAACACGTAATATAGAAGCAGGATCATGGTCACCTTGAATTCCAGCCATGTTCATTACATTAAGGTGAAGCTGAGATGCCATATCTAAAACTGATCACCAAAGATCGCAACAATCCACAAATGCCTAGTGGAAGTCTTCTGAAAAGAAATTAAATGTTATTATTTCAGGAAATCTATCACTCCGTAGTATATAATGACGAACACTATGTTTCTACTAAGGTAAGCCACTCAACATATTGAATAATACATTGCTACAATTTGAAAGCACTATCTTCAATATGGAAAAATACATTCTTGAATTATCTATTTAATCATTTTAATAAAAGGACCACTAAACTGATATCAATAAAAAATTACTTAGTATTAACTCCCGTCTTCCCTATTTTATTGCCACTTTGACTTGCAATGATGAGACTTTTTGTTTCTCAACTAAACAATTTATAGATTTAAATTGTCTGATATTTATTAAAAAATTTACTCCCTAAAAGTAGTCACATTTGATCTTTGATGACCAAATTTGACAAAATTTGAGGCTTTAGATAGATACAACTATGATTCGAATCATGACATTAAGGTACATTAAAAATAGTGTTCATTGATAGGGGGCGGGCACATTATTAAAAAAGTGGGTATTCTTTTAATCAAAGTTTTAAAAGGCAGCACCATGGCGATTTGGAGAGCGTGGGATGCCGCGGCACTAAAACAGTCGTGAGGCTATGAAGTACACGAAGGCATATCCATTGGCCGTATGATGAAATAATCGATCAGATATTCTTTTTTTTCATATGCTAAACAAGTAGAAAAAGATTTATTCAACTACATGCTAAAGAGAAACTAAAACAATCATCCAAGCAATTCACCAACCTGATATCATAGTTAATTAGCTCATTTCACAAAAATCATCTGACTGCAAATTTGAACTTCGCATATGAAATTATGTAAAGTACCCAGTCTCACATCAAAAGATCAAAAGCTTACTAAAGTAAAATGGGCCACTCTTTCTATCGTCAATTGGTTTTAGACTGGAATCGTCTGCATCATAGTTGTAAATAGAGGTGCCATTTTTGGAGTTTCGCCCCTATGGACTGCTAAAGGCTATTAACATTTGGTCTGCATTACTACTTATGATGTTATTATTCAAAAAAATCAAACAAGTGATCTAAAAAACTAATAAATTAATCAAATGCATCAGGTTTATTTTAGTCTACTAATTGACGCATTTTCACAAACATCTTAGTAGCTAAGATATATATAAGCAAGAAAATAAAATCAAACTATAAACTAATGAAACTAATTGAAAAAATGGTTTTTGAATCCATAAATAATTAACAATACAAACCGATTTTAGGAGGCAACCGAGCTTGTATGAGGATTGAAGAATATGGTTTTGTGTTTAGAAAGCTGTCAGTTCACATATGCTAGGAAAATAGGAAGAATATCATCATTTTTTATTTTAGACTTGATTTGTTTTCGACTAATTTATCAAAATAATTAATTATATCAAATGAATCTATACATGATACTGTCTTAGTTAAAATTATTTGTACAAACTTTAAATAAAATATTTATTTATTATACCCATTTTAGTTTTTGTATGATAAGTATTTGAAAAATTATTAATTACATTAGCTTCTAAATATATATTATCTAATACAGAGAACTTGTTAGATATTGAATAAAAAAATTATTGATGATGGTATTTTTATGAAAAAAAGGGTGGACGACATGAAATGTAATTTTTATTAAAAGATAGAATATTTAAGTTTTTTTTTGTTTAAAAAACACACCCATGCGTCACTTCTGATGAGAATCGAGCAAGGCATACAAGTCATTGTCAGTACAAACATTCGATGTTACCGGATAGAATATATAAGTTATTCCTCAATACAATCAATACTTTAGGAAATAAATGGTAAAACAATTAGTTCATGATGAAGATGTATGGTACAATAGTCGGATCCAGGAGTCCGATCTCGATAGTGTAGACTATAATTTTTTTAAGACGTTATTTTATTCTATTTTTAAAAAACTGTGGCCAAAATGCGTCGTTTTAAAGCCTACGTTTGATCTCTTGTCAATCAACAAATTTATCAAAATCTACAAACTAAAGTGTTATTGAAGCCAGAATTTTTGTTCGAACTTTGTGTTGGGTACCATTAAGGTGTTCAAACAGATGCTCTCCAACCTAGATAAATTGTTATTTACATTACTAATTATAACAATCAATGGTAAAATTCAACATTTATTAAAACCCAATACATATCTTAATAGAAAAAACATGCTGTAATTTACCACGAATAATTAAGGAACAAAATAATTAATGATTTGCGAGAATAAAATATTCTAAAAAAAATTAACATCAAAAAAAAAACTAAAGAGAATAGAAACAGACACAACAAATTCTTTAGTAGGCTAAAACAAAAAGCCCAAAAGTAATAAGTGGAAATGAGCAATGCTGGCCAACAAAAACAAAGGCAGACAAAGGGAAAAGAACAAAATATGATAAGATCGAACTCAGGCAAGCAAGTTTACACTTCATAGCAGTTGCACTAGACTACTCATTTGTATCATATCATCATATATAATGAAAGCTTTTGAATCACAAATTATAGCCTAGGTCCTGCTATGAATACAACCATTGAAAATATCTAAGACTTGAATATAAATATTTTATTGGATCAACGTGGTTAAAATACATAAACATCTTTGTATTTTATTTTGATAGAGATCGTTGAGCAATGTTTTAATTATTGTGATACGATAGATAACACATTATGACTATTAGACTAATGATTTCTCTGGTTGTTGCAGAAGAACAAAAAGTTTAATCCAATCCATGCACAACTCTTCGAGTCTTTGGGGGTAGCACAAATCAAATGAAAACAAAAGAAAATCAAATTTCACAAGCTACATAATATTATTGAAACATTGCATCATTCTATTCCATCTCATATGATGGATTGAAAACATTGAAGAATGACAGTATTCTAATACTGTAATCTGTAATGATAATATTAATATTAATAAAATCGAACTTATTTATTTCATTTAATAAGTTAAAACTTTCCTGAATCTTGAAACAATGTGATTAGTTTTCTTCTGGAGTCATGTTGTTCATGACAAATCTTAGGCTATAAAAATGCAGCTAAAATATCAATACAATATTTTGAAGAATATATGAACCAAGTTTAGATATGAGCAAGCCCTCAGGCAAAGAAGTTGATCATGCCATTATTTTCTCTTGCTCTCTGTACAATTGATCAAGCCAAGGTGGGATCATATCATGAACTCCAACTCGCCTCGGCTCTGCCATATACCGACTGCCACCAGTGGAGGCAACATCTCTCTGCACATTTGGCTCGTCCACACTTGACAGAGCCATGCCGGTTTTGGGTGATGCTGTATTACCATTGTAGTAGCCAAAAGAGATGGACCTTTGAAACATGTGTTGCTGCTCACGGTTGAAACCCCAATCCAATTTCCCATCCAGAGAGCCCCATTCTGAGAAATTAGATGAGTTCAAAGCAGGAGAATTAGCACCTCGGTGATTGCTCACAGCAGAGCGCTCAATAAAGCTCTGGCTACGTTTTGCAAATGCTACAGACCTTGAATTCATGACTGAGGCACCTACAGCTGCAGAAGAGTCGGACCCATAAGTTGATGGCTTCTGGATTGGAGATGATGAGATATTCGAAGGGTGAGGCGATATGAGATGGTTTGGATTTTGACGTAGTTGATGAGTTTGCATCTGTGCTAAGGTGGCCGTTGCAACTCTTGGTGACAGACCCTGCAATTGAGACACTAAGGATGGATCCAGAGATCCAAAAACATCTTCAAGGTTATTTGGCTGAAAATCGACAATCCTGTTGTATTCATTGTTCCAAATGGATGGGGAAGAAAGACAAGCCATCTCATCTAGAAATTGCTTCCTTTGTTGCTGCTGGGTGTGGATACTCTCCAATCCAAGCCTTTCCATTCCTACCTCCAATTTTCTTGCATTTGATGCAGTCTTTAGGCAGCTTCCAGGTAACTGCAATGGTAGAGGAGTCGAGTTACTTTTGTTCTGCCACATGGTTGTGTTCATTGGAGATGAATTTGGTGCAATTGGAGACCTCGGTGGAGTTAAATTGGGAGGCATCCACATCGAATTCGAACCAAGAGCAAGGTGGCTCAATGTTCCAATATTGCCTAAACTTGCTGAATGGGAATTTGGAGAAGGCAAAGCAGACCCCGTGGAAGGACACATGGGGCGCAATTCCTCATGCTTGTGAGCGAAAAAGCACACTTTCCTCGAGCACCCAGTCTCATCCTTACAGAGACGGGTTCTGTACTGAGCAGGATGAAGCCAGGACTCAAAAACCCCATGGGCATACTCACAAGCATCACCCTTCACACAAGCTCCCTTCTTGAACTCGGGGCAGGGAACACAGGTATAGTTGTACCTCCGTGGATCACGCCTTCTGGCATTCTCACCTGGATGAATAAATGGGCACTCAGTCCAATCATGAGAATAAGCTCTGGAACAAGGCTTCACCTTAAATGTATACATCCTAAATTCGTCTCCCCCATATATTCCAGAGTTTATATCCGGCAAAGACACATCAACGGGATATTCTTTCTTCTCCAAAGTGGTCTTTCCTTCCTTCACTGCTTCCTCCTCAGTCGCCTCACCCCAACGACCTTTCAATAACATCTCCAAAGTCTTCCTTTTCCTATCAGTACTCACAATCAGGTCACCGGGCTTCTTTCCATTGGCACTAACAGAATTAATATCAGAACGAGCTTCAATCAATAGTCTGACTACCTCAACCGATTTGTCTGATCCACCAGCCACAGCACAGTGCAATGGAGTAGCTCCATCCGAACCACGAGGCCCGTTGACATCAACCTTACCAGTAGCCAAAATGTACTTGAGGACATTGATGCTTCCATACAAAGCAGCAACCATGAGAGGGGTCCTTTCTTTGTAACCCATCATCTTCGATCCAATCTTTCGACTATACCAATAGCTCAGTGGATCCACATCACGACCCTTTTCCTCTACTTCACATGTGAAGCCAGCAACGTCATCAATGGCTGCTAACTCAAGCAATTTCGAACAACTTCTACTTGCTAACAAATCTTTTTTCTCTTGATATTCAACCCCCATCACTAAACCAATTCGATAAAGATAACTCCTGCAAGAAAAAAAGGAGGAGAAAATAAGAATTCAGTTCAGAAACTTCCGACCATTCACTAAAATTTGAAACATAATCGATCTTTTGAATACAAATTTAAGGAGTAAAAAATTAACCAATGCTCATATGAAATAAAACAATGTTGTAGAAACCATTTTCAAGAATTAGTTTTACTCATAAACTCTTAAAATAGATAACTTGCCTTTAACAATTTAAACCAAAAAAATGAATCATAATCCATTTCAAAATTTAAACTGATAACCCATTGACCAATGTTCAAACTTTACCAATCAACGGACAATATCCTCTATCTCATTTCGGTCATCGATTTAAAAAATTTATATTTTGCATTGATGATTACGTCATAACTATTCATAATCTATATAAATATTCTAGCACATAAACATATAACGAGGTCCGGAAAAGAGGTACTCAATTAACACACATAAACTTGAAGAACTTAAGCATAAAATTCTATAAAAGATTGAACCATTGCAGAGAGACATACCTACTTGTGCTAGTAGCCTTGATCAAGAATGGTACAAGTTTTTCGAAAAAAATATATAGCTATGTAACCTATATGGTGTTGAGAAGTGTGAATTGAATATATGCATTTGAGGTCTATATATATATATATGAGTGGAAGGGAATGAAGAAGGAAAGTGTGACTTTTCTTGTAATATTTTTTCCTTTTTAATTTCATGCAAGCTTGTTCCTATGTGTTTCTTAGCTATCTTTTGGTTTAGGAGTATTTTGACTACTTTATTCTTTCTCTAATTAGTTGATATTTCTTAAGCTACACACTCTCTTTCTTTGACTATTTAGTCAAGTCAAATCTTTGAAAGAGGCCCTACATCATACCTCTTTTGTGTCTTACTGGTTCTTTCAATCTTGTAGTCACCTACTCATAATGCAAATGATGATGGACGTGTAAATTTGAATTAACTGCAGATGCAAATCATAATGGCTGACTAATTTTTTTTTATAAATCAATATAGAGATTCACGTCGAGATCGCGATATATATTTATTTTTTATTTTAATTTAATTTATAAAAGCATAAAACATATATAGAGTGTAGATATAATATTCGCCTATAAAATTCTTAGTAGATGTAACATACTATCGATTTCTAACACAAATATCAACATTTGTCATCGTTACCCCCAATCGAGTTGACGTCATCAAACCATTTAGTGACAAAAATAAATTGAAGATCTGACAATATTAATGACATTTCCATAGAAAACATCTTCATATAAAATGGCAATTTTTGAATGAGAGAATAAGAAGATAAGATTGCATTGTAGATGTTTTCACATCGATGATAATGATCCAACGTATCAATTACTCATTCATTTGTAACTTATCCTTCTGGATCTCCAATATCTGCATACATATTTTTACCACTTTGAGTTAATGGAAATCATGAATTCATGATGATTGTGGAAGGTTTTAGGTTTTAGGTTTTAGAAGAATAAAATCTATAAAAGGAAATAAATACTTGTATGATGGGCAAAAAGATCTTCCGACAAGAAGATGGGTAACAATCAGAATACCAATAAGGAAAAATTATTGATTACGAAATAACAAGAAAATATGAATTCCTTAATTAGCACAGCTGGCACCATGCACATATAAATTAATTAATGATTTTATCAAATCTTTTTCTGTTTTCAAATCTAAATTAAATTTAATAATTTTCATGTCCTATAGAGTCAAAGAATTTAATTTTCTAACTCTTATATGTGGATATAAATTAATTAATTAATGTACATAACAAGAAATTCTTGAATATAATAGAATATATCAAAATGGTTTATTATATGTCTTGCTTTTGATCTATTGTGAGTTATTACAATAGTATTTGCACTCTATTTTTAAATCTATAAAGAAACAACTCCAATATTATTACGCTATTCAACCACCCTTATATCATTTTACAGAAGCTTTTTCAAAGATAGACCCTTATTCCTCTTTTACAGGAATCTTTTAGAAGATACTAGGGCACATTGGTCTATCTAAATTAACTCTAATGATAACAATAAAAACCTTACATATGTGACCAAAAAACACTTTTGTTCACTTCTCTCACATTGACAAAATTCTACGTAACAAAAATAGATTAATAGGCAGTGTGATATAGAGGGTGTTTAACTAAGCTTATTTTTCCTTAAAATTAATTTATTGATAAAATAAAGTGTTTGGCAAATACTTTCAACATCCAATTTATAAATTCTAAACAATTTATAAGTTGTTTTAAAAAAATTATCATTTTAATTTTTTTTACCAACTATTTTATAGTTTGACCCGAATAAATTCTTGATTACCGCTTTATTTAATAATAAAAGCATAAATATTATGTTTTATACTATTATTAATATCATCAATGTTATATTTTTAGTCATAAATATTTTTTAATTATTTTTTATTATTTTAAATATTAAATTATTAATTTATTTATATCATAAAAATAATAAAAATGTTATATAAATGTGATAATAAACATAAATTTATTTTCTGCTTTTCTGAAACTTTATAAGTTATTGTAAATACGTCGTATAAAAAATCTCAATACCAATTATATTGCTTAAAGTAATCAACAAAATTTAGCAAACATAAATAGCACTTACTTAAGTTGCATTACAACTTATAAATAAATACTTATAAGTCAAAAAAAAAACATAATCCTTGCTTAAACACCCTCTATACACTATAGATGATATACAAAATACAGTAAATGCTACAACATTGTAAATGCTACTACAAAGACCAAGGCTAAAATGATACAAACCTAGTTTAAAAAACAGAATTTCATATGATCCATCTGGCAATAAGCAATACAAAGAATATATATGATCTACAGGATGACAGAAAAATGAAGTGGACAAACTATTAAATAAGCAGGAATGCATGTTAAAAATAGAGAAAATTCTTCTACAGCTAAAGATGAGTATTTGGGGGGAACATCAATCATCAAAGAGTTAGGTATTTTTTTCTCCCGCCGCTAGAGCCTGCCTTTTTTAGCACAGCAAGTTGGGCATTTGTATTGCTTGATATTTTCAGCCTTGGCCGGTGTTATTTTCACGCATTTCCCATGATACCACCTTTCACATATGTCGCAGCCAATCCAGAATTCATCAGCATTGTATATTCCCCCACAGGTCCCACAGAA
This sequence comes from Lithospermum erythrorhizon, assembly GCA_019722365.1. NCBI lineage: Eukaryota > Viridiplantae > Streptophyta > Magnoliopsida > Boraginales > Boraginaceae > Lithospermum > Lithospermum erythrorhizon. The sequence goes on from JADFUC010000071.1 coordinate 27,463, forward strand.
AGTCTCACTATGCTCATCCTCTTCACCATCACTTTCATCTTGTTGCTTTGAGGTGAGTTTTTGTTGCCCATCATTTGATCTCTGCAAAAAACAATTTAATGATATGCTCCAACAACCCATCACAGAACGGAAAAAACTCAATTGAGAGATGACTATGGAACAGTTTCAACGTTTCACCTTCGTGCTATTCCTTGATTTGCTTCCACTATCAATGTTAGGTTTATCGTTCATGGGTTTTCGCTCTGTTACAACTTCAAATACCGTAGGCAGCTCATTCACCATGCTAAATAGACGCTTCCTAGAAAGAAGTGCACATACACGCATATAAAGTATAGAAACCAATTGTATCTTGCAAAGAAAGTGAATTAGAGCACAAGAATGACAAGATGAAGTACTCAAAGGATAAACATTAAACAATAATCTCAATTATCAGACTCAGAATATTTGAATAATAAATATTATTCAGACTTCTCATCCCGTTCTGTAAAGCTTCACAGCTAGTTTTTTATAATACAAAGTTGAAGAAAGAGAAATGAGAAGAAAAAACACTGAACAGTTCTTGAACCAGACAATAGTTGTGTCATAACTCAAGCTCCCAAGCCATGCAGGTAGTTCATTGAATTATATGAGTACATCGAAGCCTCTAGTCTTATTCCGTATTATGAAGTTATATGAGTAATGGTTTTGAGATTTTACAAGTGCCTGTTATTAGTTTTAAGATTTTCTTCATGGCTTCTCTTTTGGAAGTAGCCTGGTCAAGGTCGAATACCCTGTGTGGGTCTAATCTACAATATTCTATCAAGGTTCCCCCTCAACAAAAACCCCAACCAAAATAAAAAGGTCAATAATTATGAACCACTCTACTTCATGCAATTAATTATCTGCTCTTTCTATGTCCCTCTCTGTTTCTACTTCTCATTCTCAGTATCTAATTTAGCAGAGAACAAATAACTTAATATTCATTCATGCAATCAACTATCAGTTTCTAAATCAACAAATCTAAACCCTGCAATGAATTTGATACTAGATGGTTATCGGTAGCATTTTTAAGATAGGTTCATGCCACATAAATCCAGAATATATTCAAACAATGTACCTCAATCAGTAAATCTGATAGAATGCCATATTGGCTTTACACCAGAAACGGAAATTTGATTGTACGTATCTACTAGTTGTATAACTTTAGTCTTTAGAACTAGAAGAACAAATTACTCATAGAACAAAATTACCAACTCAAAACCCTTAATATAAGATATAAAAGTATCTTCCTAGACTCAAAGTTCATCAAATACAAAGGACGCAAGTAATATCTTTCATTTCAGCAACAAAATTAATCAGAACAAAACCATTGATTCTTAAAACAACATGTATTAAGTCATGGATTACCTCTCGTTACGGTTGAGTCTCGCTCCAAAATAGAAGGCAACAGAAAGCAACCAGGAATCAGTATGCACAGCAACTAACGATAGCCAATCACGCCGGTTCATACCATCCCTAGCAAAATTAATCCCCAATGCCGGCTCCGGCAGCTCCGGAGGTACCTCCTCCGCTGGTAAAGCCACTTCCCACGTGTCATTCGGATGCCCATACAAACACAAATTCTCCTTCTCTAACAATAAAATAACAATTACACAATTTACAAACAAACTCAAACATATCAAACAACTATATCAATTCACATCTCATCAATTAGGGAATGCTTATAAATAACTCACCCTCCACCTAAAAAAGATAGTCAAGTCTTCAATCCAGATAGTTGACTTATCAAATTTCAAACACATGTATTTTAATATATGTGGTATCTAATATTTGGTGAAAAATAAATCAAAAGCTAATAATTTTCAAGTATATTACTATTAACATAATAGTTCCAATTCAAATCAAAGATATTGTGTGTCAATTAAAAGCTACAAAGTTAACCACTAGGTTATCCTAGTCACCACGGGGTTATTACCGCAATAACACAGTCTCGGGTCCGATTACTTGCAATGGCCGAATTTTAAAAATAAAATATAAATTAAAGCTACAAAGTTAACCACTGGGTTAGCCTGGTCGACACGGGATATTACTCGCAATAGCGGAGTCTCGGCTTCCATTACTTCCAATGACAAGGACCGAATTTTAAAAATAAAATAACCACTAGGTTAGCCTGATCGACACGGGATATTACTTGCAATAATGCACGCGTTCGATTACTTGTAATGATATGGCCGACAAGGGATATTACTCACAATAACGCATATTGCAGTCTGGGGTTCGATTACTTGACAAGGGTCGAATCTTTAGAAAAAATAAAAACTAAAGCTACAACGTTTCTTAATTTTAACTAATAAAAAAATAAAACTGGACAATCTTTTTGGGACAGGGGGGATAATTATGGAGCTCACCTGGATCACATAGAGAGTAGAATTCTTCAACGTCTGATAAACAAATCCATGAAACAAACAATAATTAATATTTACACATAATATAATTAATATTGAGACGGAGAGGGAATAATAATTACCGTGAGTGAGAGCACGCAAGATGGAGGTGCGGCGAAAGGAGAAGTCTTTAAAGATCTCTTCAACTGTGCGAGGATTTGATAACATTGATGCCATATTACTAATTTAATCACAGATCTATGATTTTATGAAAAAATTATGTTATGGAATGCTAAAACTTGGACAATTAATTTGGGACAGTTTGGTTGTCAGAACTCAGAAGGATTTGGATTGAGTAGGGGTCACCGTAATTCGTTATTATAGGTTTGTTAAAAGACTTCCAAATTTGTTCGTTTTGATAATTCAAACATATTATGATTAGTTATTACTTCGTATGATTCGAATTTGCTCGTTAAATTCGTTTATATTATATTTTTTATTAGGTCATTATAGTGATTACACCAAACAAATGCTAATTCACTAACAAAATACTAGTAAAATCGAATTAATATGATTTAACTACGAATTAATTGCAATATATTTTCGCATCGATTTACGAACCAGTTTACGAATGATTTGAGTGATCCGATTAACGAGGCGGTTATAAGTGATCTTTTTTTGAACCAATTACGATTCACGGATTCCACTCAGTTTCTTAAAGAATCGATTTTCAAATGGATGCGATTGGATGAATGAATCGAACATGATTGATCCAAATCTGGTTCGATTCATCTCTTAACGGTCATATTAACAAACCACCAAATAATAATTTTTTAGGAATGAAATGAATATTTGACCCTGAATATTATTTCCTCAAACTTGAAAATAGAGGATAATAATTTCACTCAAGAAAAAACACTGTTAGGTAGTGTGTAATTGTGTATAAGAACTCTATTATCTTTGTGGGTTTAGGGGATTTGTATACATTATTCAATTCTATTGGAATTTGTACACACCACCAAACTCAGGTCTTTCTGGATTGGAATTTGTACACATTATTTAATTCTATTTTCAAGATTATACAGGGGAAAATATAGTGTGTATAGATCAATTTAGTTCGATTTTTAAAGTCATAATTGGAACTCAATATATTATGGAGGTTCTTTCAAAGGCGGAACCTAAATCGATTCGGTTTCGGTCTCATCTGTTCCAATTTGATTTCGGTTTTAGACCAATCTTTTTGGCCTAATTAGAAATGTTGTTAAAAGAATTTAGAAGTATGATTGAAAATAAAGTTTATACAAACTAATTTATTCTTAGCATGTATATTAACATATTGATAAATATATATATTTAAATTTATATTATGAATTTTTACACATGCAACACACATACTGAATTAGTAGTACAAGGAAGTTGGTAATAGAACATGAACTGTGGAAGGACATGAAATGACTATTTTAAATGGGAAGTTAAAGGGTAATTTGGACCATATCCCTATAAATTTTAAAATGAACACCATATTCACTGTAAATTTAAAGGTGCATGATACCCCTTATAAACTTATAATATTGCACCATACCCCTGGTGTAACTTAAAGTTAACATAATTGTTAAAAATATTTATGATTTTGTATTTTTTTTAAATAATCTAACATTATTAATGAAGCAATGATATAGTATTATAAAAGAATATATAAAGATATAATTTTCTCTTGAAAAAAAATGATATATTTACATGAGTTAACATTATCAAGGAATCAAAAGGTAGTATATTTAAAAGATAAATATAAAATATATACATGACATTACTAAAATATAAAAGAATATGTAAACTAAAACTTATTAATAATTAACAAAGTGCAAAGCAAGATCGATATAATACAACACACTAAAAATATAATCATTAAAATAATTGAATATTTCATTTGATTTTATAAAGTTAAATATTGCATCCAATTCATTTCAATTGTTATTTAGGATTTTAGCTTAAAGCTTATATCATGAAATATTATTTAAAACACTAGCTTTCTTATAAGTTTTCTTTAAAATCAACTTTTTATATAACTTTATCAAATTTATGAATTATTTTTTAACTTTTATACAAAACTAGATTTCCTATTTATTACTCCTCAAATCAACATTCATCATTAAAATACTAATATAATTATATTTAACAGTTACATTTTTCAAAAAAATAAAATTACCTGAACATGTTATTTGGTATTATTAATACTAAAATAAATTTGACAAAATTTAGAAAAATAGCGCATCAAATTTTTTTTGTCGAAATAAAAAATATAGAGAAAGCACCAAAATTTTTTCCAATCTTTTTTCAACCCAATACTAACTATGATCAGAGATAATTGAATCGTGATTCAAACTCAATAAAAATCAAATATTTTTTTTCCTCAAACAGATTAAAAAATCCAATCTTTTTTCCAAACCAATAAAAACCCAATCTTGTTATTAAATCAATAAAAATCTAATCTTTTTTCCAAAAAAACATATAGTAATCAAGTTGAGCAATGAGTGTGTCTGAAGTCAATATTGAATCAAAATAGCTAACCAATTTGTAGCTGAAATCGAAATTGAAGAATAGTAGCTCACGAATTGTAGTGTTGTTGAAGTCAAAATTTGGACAAAAAGATAAGTCAACGGAAAAAGAGGGTACTTATTTTGTGAGAAAAAAATTTAGAGAGAGAGGTTGGGAGTCCCAACTTTTAGAAAGTTTTCGAGAAATTCTTTAAATCTGAAGTGGGCCATGTTAATATAGGTAAACTGAAAAATCATGATTTTTATTAGCTCTCACCCTATTTTAGAGATGGGAAGGTATTTAGGGACTCTACAACAAATGCTTTTAGAGCATCCACATCAGCATTCCTATAAATTTTTAATAAAATCAACTTCTCATATCACTTTATTAAATTTAGGAGTTATTTTTTTAATCTTACACAAAATCAGATTCCCTACTTACTCCTCATATTATTAATAATTAAAAAAGCATATACATATTTTTTACACCAAACAATATTAATTTAAAAAAAAAATAGTTTGATGTTGTTCATTGATAATACAAAATATGTATTTTTTTTTTCAAATGAAGCATTATATTTTATAAAAAAAAAAATAGTACATAGATGTACAAACATGCCATCAAGAATAAAAAATGGCCAAACTAAACCCCCCACTCTATACAGGTATTCTAATTATCCCTATTCTTTTTAATCTTCCTCCAGCTATTCACTCTTGTCTCTATTATTACTAATACAAATAGCTGCAATCTAATCTGCATCCACACTTTTTTGCTCAAAAAATATGGAGGTTACGAGCCTTCCAAATAGCAACAGCCAAACCATTCACAAACATCCTCCCTACTAGCAAGACTGTAAGGCATACAATACTTGAGTGCCTGAATATCTTCTGTAAATCTCCTTCACCTTCTCCATAAAATCAGCCACATAATCAGAGGGTAAACTATTTAGGATACTGACACTTCTGCTACACAAGATATCAATAACAGGACCTTGTTGATTCCAATTATTATAAAGACAATTAGTGTTCTTACCATCTACGATCTTCATTCTAACATGTGGCCTTAAGACATCTCTGAGCTTTAGTAACCGATTCCATGACCAAGAGTCAATGCTTTTCAATTTCACTCCCCAAAAACTCTACCCTTTTATCCTCAAGGTATGAATCCACCTAACCCACAAAGCATCCTTCCTGCTGCACAAATTCCATACATGCCTAGACATACAAGCAAGGTTCCATTTCTGGATGTCCTTTATACCCAAGCCACCCTTCTCCTTCCTCAAGGTAGCTTGCTTCCAGGAGACTTTAGAAATATATTTACCATTATGAGAGCCCTTCCACAGATAACACTTCATCATTTTCTCAATATCTTGAATAGTACTTTGTGGGAGAAACACAGTCTGACACCAATAATTGCACAATCCAAAAATGACCGAGTTGATGAGCACCAGTCTTCCTGCAAAGCTAAGATGCTTACTACCCCACCCATCAATCTTCTGTCTGACTTTGTCAATAAGCATTCTGTAGTCACTTGCCTTCAATTGTTTGGTAGTAAGTCGGATGCCTAGATATCTAATAGGCAAAGCAGAAACAGACATCCCCAACATACTACTCAACCTCAACTCTGATGTGTTAATGGCAACTGACTTTGGGGATGAGTGTGATTGTGGTGCCATTAAAGAACCTGGGCATATAGGAGGTAGCAAAGAAGTCTTTAACAACATCAATAATTGAGTTTTTAATGATAGCCAAGTATTTTTGTAGAATTCAGTGGTGAAACCATGAGGCCCAAGAGCCTTCCCCATTTTCATACTTAACATCACAGACTTCACCTCTTCTGCACTCACACCCCTACTAAGGTTCTGCTTGTCACTATCCTGAACCCTCCTATGCATAATTTGACTCATGTCAATCTTCTCATGACTTGTATCAACTGGCTCTGTAAACAAGTGTTTATAGAAATCCACAACAACTCTTTTTACTTCATCATAATCTTCAATTAAAATACCATCATTATTATGAATATGCACAATCATGTTCTTTGCCTGATGAAGACTAATGTTGTTGTGAAAGAAACTACTGCTTGCATCCCCATCCTTATACACCACAATCTTGCCTTGCTCTGATAGAACTGTCTTTGAACAGAACATAACGAATTGTACACAGAGGTCAAGCCAACAGCCTTAGACAGCACCTCAGAATCAAGACAAGCTTCAAAAATTCTTCTATTCACCTCCTCCAATTCAACTTGCTTCTCTTTAACTCTTGAGCTAATGTTGGAGAACTCTTCCTTGTTTAGTTTTCTCAACTCAATCCTCAACATTCTGAGCCTACAATGAAGAACAAACAATAATACAAAATATTAGTATGTTCATTATTTGATTGAATTGGTACTGTCAAATCTATTATGATAAGACAAGAATAAACTGAAAATAAAAAATAAATGAAAATTTATTTTTAATTTTTGACATAAACATATAAATATAAAAAAATGAGTAAATTATAAAATACGGAGAAATGAAAATAAAGACTTGAGGCTAAATTATTATTATAAGACCATAAAGACGTACAACAAGAGATTAGTTAAGAGCCCAACACCTTTGCCTCAAATAGGCCAGACTTACATAAAATTGTGGATCCCAATTAATATGAAAAATGTGATTTGACTAGTTTTTGATGGTTTTTACATTTCCTTATTCGTTTAGGAATACTGCTGCTATTGCTCAACGTTACTTAAACTTCTTACTCAATCTCTCTAGTTTAAAATGGACAATATTCGATCACTCAGTTCGACAGATTGTTTGACATTTTCTGCATAGATCAAATTCCGTTCCATATAGTAAATGTCGTTGGAAGATCACCTCATTACTAAAACATAGCTTTTAAAATGAATGAACACAAAAGACCAAATATCTTTATTTATACACTTAATATTTTAGCATAATTTCACCTTAACCAAAACGAAGAAATTATAACCATGAAATCCACACAAACGGATATCTATGATTTCTTAGTTTCACAACCCTTCAATCTTCAACTTACTGTACATATAATAATACAACCACAACTACATACAACTAAATGAACTGATAACTGAAATCAGTTCTGAAACTAATACAAGATCATGTGCTCTTTAGATGCTGATATATAGCTAACTTGCCTACAAAACCCGATTAAATCCGGATAAACAGGCGATAGAAACAAATGAAAATTACTAGAAATGCATCATAGTAGACAGAACAGTAAAAACTAATCTCATTTCATCTAAACTAGTTAACTAAAATTCGACTTGGGAGAAGAGGGTTCTTCCCGGGCTCCTTCGAGTGAGTACCTTCACAATTAATAAGCTTCACGACAGAACGAGAAGTGAATCCATATTTCGCTCGAGCTTTAACAAGTCCTGTCCTGAGAACATCTTTCACCCATCCCTCGACAATGTTAATATCTGTGAAATATGCAGCTGCAAGTAACTGCACCATTACATTTTTGTCGATCTCTAGTGAGCATTCTGCATCAACGGTATCCTTGCAGCACACATGGATCATCATTGAAATAATTTGAGCCAGTGCATCAAAATCAACAGGCTTGAAAACCACTACTTCATCAACTTGCTGGAGAAATCCATCCAACCACTCCCGGGAAATTTCACTAGGTTGGTTGGAAAGTGTACAAAATGCACTCTCTTCGGCAGGAATGTTCAGATCTAGAAATGATTTTGATGCCTTGAGGACTCGATTATCTAGAGTTCCATGTGGTTCTTGTGCTTCACTTGAATCTATGATCTTCCTTTTGTTTATGGAGATGAAGCCATCCCGGGAAGAATTGTTATGCAAGTTGCTGTTCAATTCATTGTCCCCAAGATCAAAGCCTATAACCAACTGGATTGCCTGCCCTGTCTTCTTCAATATGACCTCCTCTGGATAATTAGCTGACTCGTTGGAAGAAACAATTTGGTCACCTTTTATGAACTTTGAAGTTGTCACAAAAATCGCATTACTGATCCCAACTTCCCTACCATGGGAATCAGAGAACCGACCTGTTCTTATAGCCCTTGTCAGGCTATTCTGAACCTGATGATCAGCATATTCTATATTTTCAAGAAGGATAACAGAGAGGGGGTTCTCTCTTAGTTTCACTGCTATGTAATCGACAATTGTTTTACCTCTGGATGTCGCATAATAGGTATTTAAAACTCGTGTGCCTAGTAATGCATTTGCACGCATCATCTCTTCATCAAAACTTAAATCTACAGAGACAAGATTCTCTATACTTCCATACAGAATTTCAGAAAGGGCAACAGCAATATTTTTCTTTCCCAGGTTATCAGGACCGTGGAAACTGAGCCATAAGTCTCCACGGCTTGTGCCTTGGTTCTTTTCATTTCTACTTCTGCAGTGTGCTATTGTTTGACATGTAATATTCACAGCTTCTTCTTGATGACCTATTTTCTCTTTAACTGCTGAATAAAGCATCTTGAATTCTTGTGAACCGATCCGTCCATGAATAATGGGGCGGGAGGTAGTTGATGATTGAGAAGTATTGCTTGAGATGCTCAAGTCAACAACAGCACATTTTGCAGAAACACAACCTTCCAGCAAAGAATCTGCTGGAGTGTCATTCTGACGTATCTCTTCTTTGTTTGCAGTCTCTAAGCCTACATTTGTAGTCACTGAAGTGGCAGAGCTAGTATGCTCATAACCGATACTAGAACCTGACAAAGTCCCGAGGGAAGATCCATGGCTACCACGCTCATCTTCAACTTTTGAAGTTTTGTCATTGATTTTCGATACAAGATCACTTCCGTCTGTTTTAGGAAATAATTTGACTGAAAAATCTTGTATCAAGTCCAATTTGCAGGATCTCATGTTCTGATCAACGGGTTCTTTTCTTATGACATCTTTGATGTTTGCATTCCTTTCTTCATTTATTTGAAACCCTTCAGTGGGTAGAGATTGAGAACCCGATACACAGGTAGATTTAGATAGTAATTGGCCCTTCGGATGGCTCTGATAAATGCTATCCCCCTTCTTTTGAAAGCCAGCAGTTTTAAAACTCGGTACAAATCTATCTTTGGCCTGCTCTGAAAAGATAGAAACTAGTTTTCACATGTAGATTAAACAAATGTATGATTCAGCTTCTCAAAGTCCATTCTATATGCATTCAAATATTTATTCTTATTTCCTCCTACACTTGTCCACCAGAGGAACTCTTCAATTCAATCACAATCTTAAAACAATTTGGACAAATAAAAATATTGGAGATGAGATTTTGGGCGATGGGCATACCTGATTGGAATCCAAACTGCTTGGATTAGGATGCCTGCAATTCGTCTGCAACCAAAGAGGCAAACTTGATGGAGATTGATCTGGAACAGAAAAGCCAATACCTTCTTTAGGAAGAGCTCTTGTTTCTTGTTCACGCTTTTCGTTGCAGAGGCGAAAGCGAGAATCATTTTGGTACAAGAATGGACTTCTGACATCAGAAGGCACGGAAAAGAATCCACCAAGTGGAACAAAAGATTCCATCAAGCTGCAAGTAGATCAGATTCACAGAGTCACGGGACTACTATGCATAAAGCATAGAAAAATGACAAAGATATTCAAGGAAAGTCATCTCCAGCACAAACGTTGCAGGATGGAAAAGGAGTTCTGGCTTCGAATTTGAATAAGAAACATCCCTTGTGGGCTCGGTTACATGTTATCATGTGAAATCTAGTTTCGTTAAGAACTGATGTTACACACTAAACACCAAGTCATCTGCTTATATACCTTAATCACTACAAGGAAATGAAGCTATGCAGTATAAACCAAGCCTCTTAGCCTAGTAGTATATGTGTTGATTACAATTCTATCTATATTAACGGTTAAACCACGACAGTCACAATTTAAAATATTTTTTGTTCATGGTCATTTTAATATGTCGAAAAATTTAGTTCCTCAAGATGAAAAAATGTACTCCGTAATGAACTAATGATTACAAAAAATAGGCCAACACTAAGAAATCATCGGATCAATCCTAGGGTTGTTATACAATATGCTTGTCCTTAACAGGATTAATCGGGGTGAGTGAAAGTTTCCTAGATACCAGTGAAAAAAGAATGCTTTGGAATCGCCACAGATTATATTTGGTTAGTTGATACAGCCTCACAGAAGAAATAAATTGGAATTTGAAAATGAAAGTTGAATAATTGGGCAAATATTTACTCTGACTAACAATTTAGAAACCAAAACAATAATTTAGACATCTTTCCAAGTCAATTCGAAAAGGTATTAGGAAATGTTAATGTACGCTAATCGAACTGCACTTACGTGGATCTGGGGTACGCCTCCCCCAAGGAATTAGGCATCACAAGGGAAGTAATTGGCAGAACATGAAGATCCAGATCCTTCTCAATTGAGGGAAATCTGTTCAAAATATTGAGGTATATCTCATGCCTTGTTGCTGAACCTATTAACCACACTTTGACACCATGAATCATCAACAAATTTGTCAATTTCCTCACCAAAAAGCTCAAAACATCAACAGACACAGACTCAACCTCCAAATATTTCAAATCACCAATATTAATCAACACCCCATTTCCAACACAGTCCGCAACCAATTTATCAATTTCTTGAAACCTCGATTCCACTGATCTCTCATCACATTTCCCACTTACATAACTCGAAATCTCGTTTTCAACACAAATAACTCCCAATCCACATAACTCCACAGGCAAAACATCTCTCCCTCTCCCTCTCTGCACCAATTCCACAAAACCTTTCGAAGCCTCATCAGCTGAAACACCCAAAACCACAGGATTTCTACTACCCTTTTTCCTCACCATAATTTCACCAATTCTTTTACCATTTTCTTCCCACGAAACATCCGAAAAGGGAAAGTTGAAAACTCTACTACCCAATCCATTATTACACAAAAACATCGGACCCCTTTGACTCACTGGAGAATACCTGAACAACTGATGAACCGGTCTAATAACACCAACTTTTATATCACAGCTTCGAAATCCTGCTTCAGCAAAAACTCTGCTAACAATAGGATCATCAAGAATCGATGCAATCAAACTCCGCAGCTCAACTTTCACAACTGTTATACTAGAAAACGAAGATGATGATGATGATGCAACAGACTGCAGAGACTGCTGATGGTAGAAGTTGAAATTCTCCGGTTGGCGTCGTTGGTTAGCCTGTGATCGCTTCACTGCAGCCATGAGGGAGTTGGAAACCGGTGGTTCATCAACCCGGTTCGGTGACGTGGACAACCGGTCTAGTGATACACCTAAACAGAGCTCTAAAGCCTTGAACTGGATCTTATATGAGTAAGCATTAATATTATTATTATTGTTACGTGTGTTTGAACATGCTTCACGTAAAGTTGATGAAGGGAGTGATAAGAGTGATGATACCATGTGAAGGGAGGTCGTTTGTGAGTGTCCCCGACGTCGGGCCACCGCTACTGCCTCGTCTAACGCCTGCGCCGCTTCTTCTGTTAAGCATTGCTTCACGGTGGCTACCGGCGTCGGCATATTATTTTTTGATAGGCCTGTAAAAGAATTTGAAAAATATGTATTTGTTTAACTAGTGTTACTCTTTCAATGAGACAATTAAGTTTGGACAATAATTATAATATAAGGTGTAATAAAAGTGCATGAGTAAAGATGTGTCATGTGCATGTTCAAATATAGTGTAGTAAAATTTTAATATGTGTATACTAATTAGAGAATGGTATTGTGGAGGAGGAATAATGTATAGGGTAGGAGGAGACTTTATGAATTATTTAGTATTGAGAGAGAAAAGAGGGACATTGTTGATTTGTGGTGTGATATGTTGGAGAAGGTGGGAGATACTGGTGGTGGTGGGGAGTGAGTATGATGTGATGATGTGGCCCCATGGCATATATTGGGGGAAAGCAAGTGGTAATAGTATAGATTCTGTTTCATAGTATAGATCTTTGTTTTGTTTCTTTGAGTACCTGCTAACTTTCCACTGTTGTAATCACTTAACATGGTTTCCTCTTTCTAGGCTATGTTTGGGGTGAATATAATACATTAAAACTCAAATATGTGCATCTTAACAGGTTTCGCCTATTTTTTAAATCTGATATCACACAACCTTATTCACACACAATATAAAACTATTTCCGACTAACCCAAGAAAGAAAGTAGAATAATGATCAACCTTATTCATTTTGATGTTGCAACTCCACTAATAATCTCATGAAGAATTTATTTCAAAACTTAATAACTCTATTCTATCTTTTTCCTCAATTAGGCATTTTCTTATATGATGAAACCTTAATTACAGACCTCACCAATTTTTCAATTTAAAACTATTTTTCAATTCTAACTTTTGAGCACACCCCAATATAGTCCCCTTAAGCTTATATTTATAGGCTGACAAAATGTAATCTGAATAGAAAATCGGACTTTATTACCAAAGAAAAAGCCTCAAAACCGCCTTTAGAAATCCTTATCCGCTACACGCATCGTGACATCCATCAGGAACGTTGCACCTGATTGGGTCCCGGTGGAATTCTTCGACACATTCCAATAGCATTTTTGGGACCTCTCACTGGGGATTGTACCCAATGCGGGTCATGATGAGTCTTCTTGAGCGAAATGAAATTGTTCTTCACATCCAAGACATTTCACCCTAATCATCAACAACTTGAAGGCTTTGAAAAATACCATTCAAAGGAACTTAAATACTCAATATCAACATTCTAGCTATTTTTTAAGTTCCTTTGTATCAACCTAGTAATTACGGTTAAATTCCTAATAATTTAACATCATCTCATCGGGACTTAAGTTTCCTAAGGCCGAGCTGTGAATTATAGTTAAATCCTAACGACGTAGCGAATTACGAGCCTGGGGGGGACCCAGCATATCACCGCCTTACATCATTATTTACAAGGCTTCTAAGATTGTTTCAGCGAGGCCTTCTGACGCCCTCACAGTGACATCTTTATCCATGACGGTCATGGGCTCTCTTCTGGGAAGTTGCCTCTTTTAGTTGTCCTCACCGCCCAGTGATCCGAGGACGCCAGGTCGTGTTAACTCTGCCTATAACGAAAGCAGCGGGTCATGCTTCTCACGAGCGAGGACACCCGGGTGGCCTGTGACCACCATCTGTGTCGATCGCATCCATTCCGACTTGCAGAAAGTTTCAAGATTTATCCTTAGATAAAAGCCTTAAGGAAATGTGGTCTAACATTACCTCATACTAAATAAAACGAAAGAAGATTTATGTGTTTAATCTCAACAAAATGGCCAAGACTCTTAAGACATGACACCTATAAAGAATTTCCCGCACTTAACAATCACTATCTTTTGAATTAGGTTCAACCCTATTATTTAATAGGCTTTTAATGAAATTCTTTTGGTGTTCTTGAAGTAAATGATTTATTTATATCACCTAATACTTGACCGACTCATTAGACTTGAGTTGACTTGTGACTTGGGTTGGGAGGCATTGAGTAGCCAAAATAATGCAATAATGTAAGGTCAAGTGGGGTGTGGCTGAGGGTCGCTTCAATCGTAAAGGTTGAAGGTGACGTGAGAAGAATAACCTCCATAGCTACCACCACACACATATTATTCATCATCACTTGTACATATGAAAGCATTTTGATAGGTCATTATCTCATGGTGGACCTCCCCCTTTTCAGTGTCTTCACTACCTCTCCAACTATTTGCAATAAACACACAAAGGTGCCTCAAAAAGGCGCCCCAAGTTGATGTTGTTTTCACACTCCTCACTTTAAAAACTTTTCCATGCTTTTTCCTCCATATAGCAAACACCTCTTTATACTTTCTATCACTTAAAGATCTCTCCGGTACTATTGGAGAATGAACCTGCATGTTTAAAAGGTTTGACTTACTATTTCACCCCCCAAACAAAACTCCCTTTCTCTGCTCCTCCATTTTTTATACTTCACATTTTGTGAACAAATTATTTTTTTATAATTATCGCTTTAATATAATAACAATTTTTATATTTTCAAATATACTAATTATTCTCTCGAAATAAACAAAGAACTAACGACATATTATTTAAATTAATCACATTCTACATTTTCAATATACTTCGATTTTTTTTCTTAATCTATGTGTAAAGTGGTAAAACGACAATTAAAAAAACGAAGGAAGTAGTAACTTATTACATAAAAATTGCAATTTCACTTTTTTCTTGGTATGTCATATCTCAAATGAACTAAAATAGTTTAACATGTCCATTAGTTTAATAATTACCGATTTAATAAGATTCTAAAATATAGTACTACACACTATAATTTATTAATTAAACTCGGTTTGTATTCTAAAGTAAATATAAATACTCCAAAAGTGGTGAAGGGATCAAATTATTCCTATTTATTTCATTGTTCAAGGATTTTGATATGCAAAATGAATTCCTAAAAAGCAAAGATACTTTTTGAGCATGTTATTACTTTTTAGAACATTTTTATTATATTCGGTGTATTATATATTGTCCAAAAATAAATTCCTTAGGATTTTAAACACATGCATATGATTCGTCTATTTTTTTTTCTTTTTATTTTTCTTGTGTAAATAAGTTATGCTCCATCCTTAGCTATATGAGTACTATTACTATGTTTAAAAAATCTAAGAAGTGCATTATAGTCATTAGTCTAGTGCACAAAAGGAGTTAGATTCTCAATTTGGTCTCAGAATATAAAGTGAGATCATATTGTGTTTTGATCCTTAATACGAGTAGTTTTTTGGACATTTTAAATGCTAGTATATTTTTATTAGAATATAAAATAGATAAACATTATTGATAAGTCTTCTTCTCAATTACATATGGTGGTCAGGGGCGGATCTAACCCATTGAAGATGGTGGTTAAAAATATACATTATAAAAATTTTGGACTATTTTTATACTATTAATAAACTATTAACAAGAAAACTTTTATTAGGAGATAAGAAAATTTGTTAAAATGAATTAATATTATCTTAAATTAGTCCACAAAAGATGAGTAAATTATAATTAGATCATAATAAACTATCAAAAATGAATTTAGAGTGCTAAGGTAATGCATAAATAAAATATGCCATGACGTAGCACTGAACCTACACCTTAAAAAATGAATACAAGACTATTTAACCAATTGACCTATACATATTTTTGGTCGTTCATGCAATCTTCTTTTAGTCTCTCTGGGCCTGATGGCTCAAATGGCTAATAGCTCTTCTCGCATATTTTCTAATATATATATTTCCTTTATTTACAAAGATTGGCCCATTTTATAGCTTATAACTTTCAATTTTGACCTTAAATATATTTATTTGTATCAGATAATTTTATAAAAAAAATATCAACTTAGTTGAAATAAATTTAGTTTTCATTGATATATTTTCATCAATTATTATATACAAACAAAAATATTTACTACCAAAGCTCGCTATATTTAACAAAAAGTAAAAAACGGACAATCTTCAGGGACTATGAGTATTATTTTTGTGAAAACTCGAAAACTAATCTTTTTAAAAAATATCCTCTCATGTACTTCTTTCCTCTAACGAGATATTCTTAATTTCTTGATTACAATTCTTCTTAATATATTTTTTTTCCTCCTTTTTACATTTACGAGGTTTTCTTCGTTCTTCTCTATTTTCTTCTCCAATGAGAAATTATATTTTAGATTTCATCCAACGGTGGTTTATTTTCTTTTCCTCTATATTTTTTCTCTATGTGTCTCAAAGCCGTTTCCAGTTGACCTATCAAAATTCAACGTGCATTGTTAGCAAGTTCAAGTTATCATTGAAGTCGCTCGTGGTTTTTTTTTCACATGTTCTATGGCTTTCCCTTTGGCTTCATGGGGAGTATTAGACAGAGTTAGCAATGGACTCAATTCTAAGGCAAAGATGTAGACGAAACATCCAGCTTTTTGGGTGAGGATAAGATATATTTACGATAATTAAGATATTTAGTAATCGACAGAGGTGATTCCCTTATTGTGTCTCTATAAATAGAGTATCACCACATATAATTCATAATAAAAGTTATCAATAATATTTCTATATTTTATATTCTATTAATGTTCGTTGGCTTTTCTATTTCTGTCTTTTCACCATGGGTTTAATAGGGATCTTATTTGAAGGGGTATTTTCCCCTCTAATGATGTAAATCCTTTCTGATGGAATACAATCTTTGTAAAAAACTTTATTGATATATTAGTCACGACTAATGCAAATGTCATTTATCGAGACTTATTATGCACCTTGCGTAATCCCGACCCAAATATTATGGTACGCTAAAACTCAATAAGTGGAATTAAAGTGCTTCAAATCTCAGTCGTTCTCCGAAAAATTTGCATTGACCTCTCATCCTCCAAAGAGGCATACACATGGTCCCCTACAAGAAGAATCTAAGAAGAAAGGTTTCAAGGATGCATAATTGCATTACACACATACTCATTTGGTAATGACTTCACAGTATTTTGCCCGTCATTTTCTTAGCTCAAATAAAGGCTGTGAATGGAAAGAAAGAAGAAAAAAATTGAGACTTTTCAAATGTGAATTTTTTTCTGCAACTATACGTACCACTATTACATTGGTGGTGAATATATAGCTCATTTATTCTGTTTATAATACATGTTGGTTTCTACTATTCATATCTAATGTTCAAATAACGATCGGATATGAATTCCAGATACTACTTAAATATGCCAAATAAATAACAAATTATTGGAATGCATCAGTTTTATCAATATTTATTATTTGGCAGCGAAAACGAGCGATCTCAATTACCCAAAGCAGTATCTTCAAAAATATCCACACCAGCAAATTACCCGAACTCTTCACGCATTTTACTACAACGACAAAAGCTAAAATGTAAAACCTGAGTGGGATCATGACTTCAAAAGAAGCGAGAATTCGGAAAGAAACGAAGCTGGTGGTTTGGCTCCTATTTATAGATTTTATTCATGAATGGGCCTGCTCTCAAAGCCAACCCAACCCACTCCCCAAAACCTTAGCCGCCTAAAGTTACTCAAAATAGTACTTTGGCCTCAAATATTTTCTTCATACTTCGCTTTAGACCCGAAAAGTTATAATACATTTATTATTGGCCTCTAGTTGTTATGTAAGTAATTCTGGTGATTGAACACAAGAGCAATATATTGTATAATATTAACCGGTTATTATATTAATATATGTATTATGTGCATTTTCGTAAGTGCTATTATCTTATAGTTCCAACAATACATATATCTTGTAGATTATTACCATTGCTGACCAAAAAATCGTGTGGTTTATTTTTTTTAAATGACAAAATTAATAGGTGTGTTAAATATTCTTTGAATAAAACATATCATGTTAATATATCAATTAGTGGAATATACAATATCGCAACATGTTACACAAAATGACAACATGACATTGAAGCAAACATTTCAATATTTAGATGGCTGATTTTTATTCAACAAAACATCAACTACTTGTGAAGCTATAATTCATTCTTTTACTCTTGTATTTATATTGATAAAACGTGATAATACACACTACACCCTTGTGTGCTATAATGTTACATGTCAATAAGAAAATATTTAACGAAGATTAATTTTTTATCAAAATTAAGTCCGACCTCCTCAATGTCTATGATGTCAGATTTACAACCATATAGGAGGTACAACCACTAAGGAGATTTTCAGGATCTTTAACATAATGAAATCGAAAAATTAATTATATCGTTTGAACTAATATCTATATCTAAACTATACTAGATAGAAGTGTTATACATAACAAGAATATTTATATAACAAATGATCTTTTATTCCATAATGAAGATACTATACAAGGCTCTTCAAACTTAACTATGACTTGACTTAGCATTATGCCTTAGGTCCCTATTTATATGGTAATTGGCAGTTTAGTTATCACATTACGCATTACGTCTTTATATGCAAGACGACATATGTCGTAACCATAAACTATTATAAAATGACAGGTGTCCTTATTACATGACTCATCTTATTACAAGTTTAGTCATCACACCTATATACATGGCAAACTATTATGTCGACACTTGTCTTTTTTATAGGTCGCCTATTAAGGGAGTCACAGAACCTCCGAACAACGTTATAACTACTATCCGCTATATATGGATGAGACATAACAGAGTCCATTTGAAATCTATCGAGTAATCCTAATGACTCGCCCTTTGCTCGACCTCCATGCAGAAAAATGTTCATCCTTAATTCTATAAAGGACTACCTACATACATACATACACGCTAACCGAAGTCTTAAGTGTCTAAGAAAGCCGAGTAACGCTTCTCCCTTGGCAAATTATTGAACCACTTCAAGGCTGCCCCTTCAAACTAGATGGAAATGTCCGACCGTAAACTATCCCATCAGATTGAAAAAAGAGGGTAATTAAGGAAGTGTTTGTTAAACTCATTAAACACTTAAAATTACTCAATTCGCACTTAATTTATTAAGTTTGCTTTGTTAATTTAATTATTTTGGCATTAATAAATTAAGTACTTATCAAAATCCTTAACAAAATTTTAAGTTAAAATTCTCTACTTATTTTTCTCCTCTTAAAAAATCAAAAGTGATAAAGTCCAAATTTACATACTTCTCTTCCCATAATTTTCTTCACATCTCACTTATCCTTCATTATTATTATTGCTAAAATGATAAAAAGTTATAATATAAATAATAATAAAAATAGAAATAAAAAATAATAATAATAACAAAAAAAATAATAAAATAATAATAATATTAATAAAATAAAATAAACATAATAATAAATATAATAATAATAATAAATGATAATAATAATATTAAAATAATAATAATAAAAAAATGATAATAATAATAATAATAACAAAATAATAATAATTATAATAATAAAACAAAAATAATAATAAGAAAAATAATAAACTAATAAATAATAATAATAATAATAATAATAAATAACACACATTAACAATAATAATAATACTAATAATAATAATAAAAACAATTATAATAAAATAATTATAATTATAATAATAATAATTATTATTATTATTAAGAATTAATAATAATAATAATTATACTATAATTAATGTTAATAATAATAGCAATAATTATTAATAATAATTTTAATAATATATTTTAGTAATCATATTTGTTCTATTCATATTAATAATATTTATTATTTATTATTCATTGTAGTATTATTTATTTAATATATGATGCATATATAAATGTAATAGAATACGGGTAAAAGTCAAGCCAATACACCAATCTACTGCTTTCCTCGAACTCTTATCAAACACCGAAATATTTTCAAGACTGCATTCCGCTATAATTCGCTTCAAATTCAGCTTTTAATTTTCAATTTTCTATTAGATCAATAAACAGCCCCTAAGTGTGGAGACTGGCCATGTGTTCTTGTGCATTAGACTTCCTGGAAAACTTCTTGAAAGTGGGCACTCCATGAACTCAATACAGATTCGCTCTCCTAAAATTTTAAAAAATAAATTTTTACTTTTAAAAGATAGAATTTTATCATTTATTTATTCAAGAATTAAGTTGTTTGTCTCTTAAATTATATACTTTTTTATTTGTATAATATAAGTTAATTTGTATCTCTTACGTAAATTTTTTGATTCCACTACTGACAATTGTTAAACCATCAAAGATCAAAAGTGAAATATTTTTTTAAATATCAAACAGTAATTAAAAGATGAGGTTAGGTAAAGAAAGGAGAATCCAAAACTGGTATACAATGAGAATATGTAACTTCAGTGAAGCGTATTTTAATGAATAACAAGAGGTCTGACTGAAAATAATCATTAGTATTCATTCATCTATAAATGGGATTCTGCAACATTGTCAGCTTCTTCCAGCGACATGATCAAAATGAATGTACAAAACAAGACATAGTAAATCACTCCTAAACCGTGACAGAACCAGTTTTTTTGATGTATAGATGACAAAAGAATGAGTACAAAGAAATATGAAAAAAAAAAATTAGGAGGCCAAACGAAATAAATTTTTAAATTTTTTTTTTGATAGATATCCCAAAGGATTAATGATCCCAACATAAATTTGCCCGAGGACTTACAAAAGACTCATAACTATTAATCGAGCCATGATGAGAACTAGAGCCATGCAAACTATTGCAAAAGTCAATTTCATGACATAATTTAAGATTATCAATACATCCAATGTCTGTGGGATGCCAAAAATTACAATTATTTTTTTCAATCCATTCTTTTTCCAACTTTCTCCATTCCTGAGATCTTCTGATAAAATCAAAATACCTATATTCAACCTGAGATCAATGACAATGACCAAAAAATCAAAGTCATTATAACTAATCAGGAGAAATCCAGTAAAAATAACTTCAATAATTTTTTCAAAAATTTAAGGACAATTGCTCCCTTAGTTCCACACTATAGTCCTAGATCTTTACATCAATTCCAGGATAGTACGGCTATGTTACATCTCACAAAAGATCTGACATAATAATCAATCTTCAACTTTTTTTGTTCGGTGTTCCAAAACTTATTGATGTTTCCACTTGATTCACAATGTTAGAGATTTCTGAAGATGTAAAACCCACAAAGCTACTTGCATTGCCAGAAGGCGAGCGTCTACTGAAATCTTCTCCAGCCAAGAATTGAGCCAAGATAAGAGAGAAAGCTGTTGTGAGAAGTTCGCCTCTGTGACTGCTTTCGATGATACACTTCCAACAATGAAAAATGATTCAAGAGACGATCCTTGCAGCTGTGAACAAAATCTCAAAGTTAAACAATTACTAGAGTAAGCAAATTCCCGCTTTGGGGTCAGGTATCATCCCAACCTTGAGTCCTTACTCCTTAAACAATAAGAAAAATACATTTGTATCTGCTGTTTGAAGTCTAGGTGAAATTATGACATAATGTTGCATTAGTTCGTTCAATATGTAGTATTTTTTCATCGTTCCACCTTGCAGAGAGTTTCCTTTGATTATGTAGAATTCCAGACTCCAATATTATATGGAGTACAAAATATAAGGTATAGGCGATATTTGAAAAAAAATTTCAGGCCCCTAATCATTTCATTAAATATGATATAGCTATGAAAATATGAATGATTGATCCAAGTCTTACCAGGGAATTATTTACTGCTCGTAAACAGTCATTGGTTTTAAGCATTAAGAGTATAACTCGGGGTAATCTCCTCAGAAGCTCGTTGATCTCAAAAAAATATTGAGAAGCATACATCTGCAGCAAGAAAACATCAGAAGGTCCATTCAATATACTTGAAAAGGTTGTTCTTACCACAATGGATAAGGGGGAAATGGGAAGGAGGTCCTGGATCTAAAGTTACATGCTCCTGTAGTCCTATACGGCTATTATACCCAATTTGTATGTGCACAAATGCTAAACCCTTGTATCAATTTGACCAATTTTGAGTTGAAAGAAACCAAAATGACAAAGCGAGGAAAATAGTATATTTAGACTTGAAATATGTACATTGTCAAGCATCCCATGTAATTTGGGAAGGATTGAGTAATATGTAGTCTTATGCTGCAAAACTAATTCCACATACAACTGCTAGTTTAGCAATGCTTATGGCTAAAGCGGGTTTTCCAAAATCTTAAATCATGCACTTTTAGCTCAGATGCTTCTTAGTTCTGCAGATAAGGTAATTATGCAAGAAGACATATTTGTTTCTTTCTCGGTGTTCTTAAAAAGGGGGGGAGGTTGGTAGCTGTTTGAAGCCAAGCAATGGAAGTAAGTGTTTCTGACAGAACCAATCGATATATTGTTCAATAGGTCAGTGCCTTCATGGAAAATCAGAACACTCCAGAAAATGTTGAATGATTTTTAATAAATTCCAGCTAGAGCAGTTACCTGAAGTTCAGAATGATCAGTCCCATGGAGTACCAAATGGTCTACCGAAGGATCTACAATTTTATCCCAGGGCCTCATCGTGAGAACCGCAGCAAAAAGTGCATAAAGATCGTCACCAGCACCCAACTTTACACAATTTTCTTTTATAGTTTTGGCATCAGAAAAGATTAACCCCTGCCATCATATTTAATATATCAAGTTAGAACATGGGTCAAGAAATCAGAAAGTATGTGTGGAGCTCCAACTCCGTAGGAACTGGAATTGTACCTTCCACAGTGAGGCATAGTTGATTCTCATGGAGTCATCTAGTTCCTTATAGAGACCATGGTCTAGTAATACTAATTGAGGTTTTCTCTTGCCTAAGCATGATGAAAGACAGGGTCAGGAAGATGCGAAGAAACAGTTGTATTCGAAAATAACTAATAATGATGATAATAATTCTGAAACTAACAAGGCAGTGACGAGGAAGATTCTTCATAATCAACCTACCAAAGGCATACTGTAACCTACCAAAGGAATTTTTAAGAAATAGAAGTGCAGTAAGATTAAATAGTCCAAGGAGCTTATATAAGCAGAATAAGTATTTCTCAGTCAGTCTACATCAAGAGCAGTACAAATGTGAGATAATTTCCTTATTAACCATATCCATAGTCAGTCGTGATAATCTACATTACGCAGTGTTTATAAATTTCTGCAATGACTCGAGAGCAAGAACAAATCAGATACAATTGGCTTATTCATGGACCAAGAACCACTATTACACATTCCTCATTCATGCCAAAGTCCCAGGTTGAAGAGAGGAGGCGGATCCAGAAAAAAAAAACTGAAAACGAGCAAAGACAAAATAACAAATATAAATGCAGATATCTCACCAAACAAGCTCCTTTTTCCTGAAGGCATAGGTCGGACTATCAAATTGGCAGCATGAGGATCACAATGAACAAAACCATGTCTGAACATCATTTCAGCAAAAGTTTGGCTAACCTGAGAAAATGAATTATTTTCAAGATCTATTTAAAATAGAAAGTACAGAGGCATCATGAAGGATCCAAGCTAATGTGTTCAGGGGTTAAACAATATCTACCCATTGATGTTGCATTGACCAAATATAAACAAATATTATCACCCTCACTGTACTTTGCCCAATTGGTCCATTACTGTCACCCGTACCCCCAGGTTTCAATGCAAGATACCTAATATGGTACAAACTTACCAGCCTAGAGACATCTCTTGGATTAATTCCGAGCCTTTGAATGGTCTTCAGATCATTTATCTGTGCTCCATCCATAAATTCCATCGTTATCAACTTTGAGGAGCTTAATGCCCAATTCACTTTAGGGGCATAAACATAATCTGCAATATGAGGAGATAACCTTCGAAAGTTATCCATGCATTTCATGCTGTTCTTGGCCTCAACCAAAAAATCTAGTTCCTGATAGCCAGAATCAATTATAAAAGACTTTATTAACTATCAAAATGACATAGGAAGAGTTAAATGTATCAATATAGTAACCTAGACCAGATAGAAACTTCATGATGCTCTGTATAGTTGGCATATAAAAAATAAATTAAGAGATAAAAGGAGAAAAACAAGGAGACCCTTACCTTCTAACTGTAATGAACCAATTACACCAGAAACTTACTTTACTGAACAATATTTGAATTAAGGTAGTCTTCTTCACATATTAAAGTTAAAAAAAAAATGAAGTGTATAGTACATCAAAATCAACATGCCTCTATGCCTCTAAAGATGCTCCCACCTATGCGGAGTAAGGTTGTCGATTACGCAGCCTCGCCCATGTGATAACAGGGAGGCTGTTTCAAAATTGACCCAAGAGTGAACTGAAAACACTATAAACTACTTCATCATAGATAAAGTGCTTAGTAAAAATGCCTTGAAGCTCATATTAAGTTAATATTGAGGGAAAAGGATGTGGAAGACATAATAACTAGTACAACATTTAGAAATTTACCTTAGGTAAACTTTCACGCACTTCATCAACCAACCACCTGAATAACAACATAGAAAAAAACATATTAAGACTATAAAGAAGGTGAGAAGATCACGACACAAGTTGTTCTCCTAACTCAGTGGATAACATATATCAGGTTCTAAGTCCCTACAGCGGATGAAGGATGTAGAAATGGACTAGTTAATACCTGTAATCAAAAGAAGGGAAAAAACGATGCACTGAGTTCACTATTAACTCTACTGTTGCATAATCTGCTTCTGCAGTATCAGTCATGTGAGTGTGCTGAACCTGGTCGCGTATAAACATATATAAAGCATTTCATTTGCGGAACATGAATCAACAGTGTATATGTTACCCTTCAAGAATTAAACATATTTAACCTTCACAGCAACTTTTTGGCCATCCTTTGTCTGAGCAACATGAACTTGAGCAAGAGAAGCACTTGCAATTGGAACGGGATCAAACTCCTTGAAAATCTAACAACAAGAGATAAGGATGTACGCTTTGATTATATATTCACAAACAGTTCTAATAATAACGGATAATTAGGGCACAATCTGTAATTCAGAGCGAATTTGGACTTTCGAGTCGTGGAAGCGTATATCACACTATTTTTGTATTTGGTTTTTCATTGTGATCTTGCTCTCACCCTCCCAGCCTCCCTCCAGGTGAAAATCAACCTTTACAAGTTTACATTTGAAAACATTGTTGATCCTCCAGCATCAAATTAGCTTTTGAACTACTCCGCATATAATAATTTATTTATCTTTCTTTTTAATATAAAATCTAGCCTCCATACCTCTTCAGGATACCCACCAAGCTCTTTTTTGATAACTTCACGAACTTGATCGTAAGACGAAACTGGACATTTGTTCAACATGGATTCTCGCATTATTCGCACATATTCATCAGGCACTAAATACTCCTGAACAAGATATAATTATTACTAACTGTTAATAAAGCCACTGCAAAGTTTATGCAAAAAATCAATATTGGATAGAATTTTTTCCCATGTTGGCATGAGTGCAAATAACTATACTTACTAGCTGACTGATGTGTTGCCCAAGTTTGATATATATCCCACCGTTTCTAAAACAAAGTTCTTGAAGTTTCGTAGCTTGGATATGCGCTTCATGACTTGACTTTAACCTTTCCTTGTTATCTTGCCCGATCCATGTGAATATTCACCAATCTATGAGAACACGGAAGTTATAGTCGATTATAAGATTGGACATTAGCATCTTACACAAAATGTTTCGAGGAAAGATATTATTGTTCATAGAGCGGCGTCAAACTATTCCGTAAAATAGTGCATTCGCCTTTGTCCCAGATGCAATTCGGTTTATTATAGTCTAATCTAATGTGAGAACTCATTAGCAGCTTAGGGGTGTTTGTTAAGCTTCGTTAAGCAACTAGCTTAATTAATTCGCTTAATTTATTAAGCTTGTTTGTTAATGAATTATTTAGTGTAATAAATTAAGTACCCATCAAAATCATAACAAAAATTATGGTAAAATTCTTTGTTTACTTTTCTGCTCTTGTCAAATAATTTCATGATTATAAACAACTGCCACGATTAGCAAAAAGCTTGACCTCTTACCATTTTTTCGCTTCTGGCATTCTTGCTTGCTCCAGTTGCTCACTTGGGTTAATAATTTTTATCCACTTTCTATTGATTTATAATCTTTCGGATGTGTTATTTTTCAATTTAATTATTTTATTTTATTTAATGTATTGTATTGTTGTTAATATGAAGAATTATTTTGTCGTTGTTTTGTTAATTCTTTGTATTTTCCAATTTAATTCTTTGTATTTTATTCGATGTATTGTCTTGTATTGTTATCTTTAGATTTGTTATTAACTGAATTTTATTGATGTATTATACTGTTATATGTTTTTTATATAAATTTTAAATATTTATTTAATGATATTTAAATTTGTTATATTTTAATATTTCTTTAATCAAATTATTATATTTATACTATTATTTATGATGTAATTAATAGATTTATTATTTAATTATCCCCATTATAGTATTATTTATTTAATATATGATTTTTTATATATAAATAAGCGAACTAAGGTAGGGGCAAAGTTATTAAGCAATTCGATTTAAGTCTTTTTCTTTTTGAAGCTTGTTATCAAAGCGCCCTAAATATTTTAAATATTGATTCGGTCGTAATTCGATTGATTTAATCATTCAGTTTTCAGAGCTTCGGTTCGAGTTTTTCGATTTATGAAACACACTTGGTGTACAGTAGTACTTTTAACATACTTTAATATTAACTAGATAATATTGATTCTAATCGAAGTCTTATTATTAATCAACACCGTAAAATTTTATTGATGCTAACCATAACCATATATAGCAAACCGGACGATATCAAGAGATGGAGGGAGTATTAAGTGGCTTCATACTTTACTATTAGCTTATTAATTTCGATTCGAATTAAAGTCTTATGTCAAT
Source organism: Lithospermum erythrorhizon (assembly GCA_019722365.1). Taxonomy (NCBI): domain Eukaryota; kingdom Viridiplantae; phylum Streptophyta; class Magnoliopsida; order Boraginales; family Boraginaceae; genus Lithospermum; species Lithospermum erythrorhizon. The sequence continues at coordinate 54,655 of JADFUC010000071.1, forward strand.
CAAGACCATAAAAGTTTATTAATGTTGATCATGGAAAAACGAACTGATACTGATAAAGATTGTTAATATTGATCATGTAAAAATAAACTGATAAAATTTTTGTTAATGTTGATCACGGAAAAACAAACTGGAGGATCTTTTTAGTACGGAAGGTTTTAAATTCACTATTTCTTCTTACAGCCTAAATGTTTTTGTTTTCGTCGTTTAATAACGTAGAAATTATAATCTGCAATCTACATTGAATGTAATTTTTAACTATTTTTTCTTATAAATTATCAAATAAACCCGATAATATAATTTTAAATAATTGTGAATTCATTTCGATATATTTTTAAGCTAATTTTTTATTTTTCGCTTGTCATATTGTTGTGTAAATAAGCCCAGAACGACAATAAAAAAAAAACAAAAGTAGTACATACCAAAGGCGATGGAGGCAGCGGTGGCTCCATCCCGGAAGAGGCGTATCGGTACATTGGTGCAAAGCTTGAGGTTGGTGGCCGGATCATCGGAACATGCTACTGTGGCGGCGCATGTTCCTCCGGCCAATGTAGTGGTCCCTAGGACCACCTTTGCGGCTTTCGCATGCTTGAGGAATCTCAAGGCCATGGTCTTGAGATTCCCGACACCAAAAAGGGGTTGAAATTAAGGTGGAGAGATGTGGATGCTGTATTGGACAAATGTGATGGAGGTTGGGAGATTTGAATGTCGACTGTTTTATTGGCTACATGTTTGGCGGCCAACCTGATTTTAAGACCGAAAATGGTGGGGTCTGTCATGTGTCAAATTGAGAGTCACTAATTGAGTAATTGTCACCAACCAATGTTACACATAAATTTAGTAGAATAACATATTTAATGAAAAAGTTTGTAAAAATAACATTTTTTTTTATATAAAATAATATATATTCATGAAAATCTTAAATATTCTTGTACTAACAACATTCTTTTCCTTCAAAATACCACATTTACTACCATAACCTCTATTACCACTCCCTTTTCCACCAAAAAACAGCATAAATACCATTTACAACAACCTACCCCAATAAAAGCTGCCCGCGCCTTACAAAAAAAAAATCCAACCCCTAAAACAACTTCCCCCCTTTTACAACGATACACTTAATCATGGCATTGACGAAACACTAAAATACATCAATATCGCTCATGCCATCCCAATATCGATATATTGATGTATATTGGTATTTTAGTGTATTTTGCCAACTCCCTACAAAACAACCCCCAATTTCATACATGACAAGTGAAATCTAACCCTTTGATTAGAATCCATAGAAACCACACTTACAATTTTTTTCCTCGGCTTCAAAACTAAAAATTAAAAAAAAGGAGGGAGGAAGAGGATTATTAGACCGCGATGAGGGGAGAAAAATGGGGATGGAGGAGAAAATCGTGGAGATGGGGAAAGGATGGTGGTGGTGATAATAGTGGTGGTTGATGATGGTGGTAGTAACAACAAATTTAGCCAAGTCCCAGATGATGATTAAAGAGAGCAGAAAATAAGCAGGTTGCAAAAAATATTATTGATATGATTTGGTACAATTTTATTTGTTCCTCACGATTTTACTACCCAATTTAAGTCGAGGGTTTGAATAAGCTTGATCTTTGAGCGATTCATTAAACAACATAGCTTGAATCACTTTAATTGAACTTGAATAGCTTGATCTTGAATTTAGATTAACTTCGAATGTTTGAAAGATTTGAAAGCTTGAATGTTTGAATGTTTAAAGATTGAAAGAATTTGAAGTTTCGAGATGCAACTTGAAAGCTAATGTAAGGAATCCTCACGGTTTTGTAGAGTTTTACGTTTCAATACGCTTTTGTATTCTTAGAATGAAGTCCTCTGAAATGAATGGGAAATGCCTGTTATAGGCATTTTTGAGTGTTGGGCTTGGGCGAGCTTGAGGCGATTGATGCCAAGAACATCTGCTCGATTTCGATTGAGTGCCGAACTTTGAAGCCTTACCGATAGTATTCTTCGATTTAATTAAAGAATAATTATATGATTTGATCGATAAATTATATCTTTTTGTTTGTTCAAAAGACATAACTATCTACCTCTTTAATTATTTCCACATGTTTGTTTAGGGGAAATATTATTTATTATGATCCTATTTCTCATATATAAGCCATAATTCGATGATCCAATTTTCAATGCGATAATTCATAATTTGGTAATAAACGTCACATGTAAATATTTAATTGGACCGTATGATTTAATTAACCAAATTCCAAAGCATAATTTATTAACTTGGAACTTAATTAATTGATTTAGTTTGGGTATTTATTGAATAAATTTCCGTTATCAACAGTGGGTGGTGGTGGTTATGGATGATGGTGGGAGGATGTTGTTTTAGAAAAAGGTTTGTTATGATGGTGGTAGTAGTGGTGGTAGGGTGTGTTTTAAGAAAAAAGAATAGGTGGAGAGAATTATAAAAAAGGAGGTTTTTAGAAAGAGAGGCAATTTAGTATTATTTTCGAGAGGAGGATTGTGTTATTTAATAGAAAAAAAAGGCTAATTCATTTTTGGTTACATCTTGTCAGCAATAGCTTTTTAGTTGATGCTTATCTTATGCGTTAACTTCGGTACGTCATTTAAAACTTTATCTTTTTAGGATGGTGTCCCATCGCATTTTTAACAGCAATGAGTCATATCTTGTCATTTATGAACAAAATGACTATTTTACTGACGTTAAACTAAAGTTTAGGGATCGTTTCTAATTAAATGAAACTGCATGCTTCTTTATTTGACACGCACTGCCTACTTTTCCCTTCCTAAATAGCTTCATGCATTACATCGTGACCAAATCGATAGCCACCGCCCATGACCCCCACCTCCAAATCGATAGCCACTTTGATCCTTTGATAAACCTTATGATTAGGTTAATTATAAATTAGGCTCCCAGGATTTGGATCCTTATTAATTGGGTTGATTATTACTAACATAAAATTGAAATTTATGGAACAAGAACTTGAAAATGGGAGTTGAGATTGAAAATAGTGAAGAAACTTCATTTTTATCGATTGTCTGATTCCAATCAGTACAGTTTATTAATTGGGTTTAATTTTGGTTCATTAATTGAGTCTTATTTCTTTAAATTATTTGGTAATTTCATGATGTTTATTTTTATTGGGTTCAATTTTGAGTTTGTAATTATTTTTGTTGAATTTTTGTTCAATTAGGTTTCAATCTTGCTTAATTGTGTGATGTTGATGTTGATCTTCAAACTAGCACGCCATGGCAAGTGTTAAGAACACTCCATTATTGACATGTAACCAACCAAATCGAATTGTCCATGATATATTTGAATTAGTAAAGTTTGCCAATGAAAGCGTGACCTCACTTACTTGATACCGAGCCAAAAACTCCTTTATTATTTGAAGGTAACCTGCATAATTAAATGATATGTTGAATTGATAGTTTATAGAAGATACGGCTTTTCAATTTGAACTTCAAAATAACTTTGATAATATGGAATACTCCCAGGGGCCATTCACATTGGCTTTATGAATTTGACATACTAAATTAATATTTACTATATTGTTTGCAAAAAATTTACATGCAATGCTTCTTCATCATTTTTCTCTCAAGAAAATTTATTGCATTTGTTGTTGGAGCAAAACTCATATTTTAGGCTATTTTCGTTTAAACTACACATCCACGATAAGATGAGCAGTGGCTGAGTGAGTGGCTCAATGAAGATTTGTGATTTTGTAGTAAAAGGAGTACACCTCAAAAATCAGATCTCTGTTAGCTTTGAAACTCCTGTCCATTGCCTCACAACAAGAAGTTACCTGACATTAACTTGGAGTTATCAGCTGCAAATAATACCACTTGGGGGAAAGTTTAGGGGGTAGGAGTGGGGGAAGAGAGTAGGGTGGATGTGTTAAAGAATAAAGGTGTGAAGTTATTTACAGTATGTAAATATCTTTCTTAAACTTTTAGTTTGAGTGTTGAGACAAAATGTCGTTTTGTGCGGAAAACTCGATGTATGGTGGCGATGATGTTAAAAATTTGAAAAAAAGATAAAAACTTTAGAGTCGGAGCTTGAAAAACGCATATCTCAAAACCATTAAAGTCCTTATATATAAAGGGATAAAAAAAATTAGCCAAAAAAAAAGTATTAATTTTGCAATCATTTACTTAATTTGTGTTATTGTTCCAAATTTCTTGACACTTTAACTTATGAGGCATTGACTATGATTAAGAAATAAATTATTTTGACTTGAATATCCTTAAATCAATCATTTATACGGAGAGTTTTTTTTTAATAACTGTCTTTTTACTTTTGATTAAATAAACAGAACAATAAATTAATTTCTTATTCTTGTCATTAAAATTATATCAATAACATTTTTACTTTTATCATTCTGAAAATATATTCAAAAACAAAAACTTTGAACCATCAATATAAGCCAAAGACGGAAATGGTAATATGAAATCAAAGTATAATTCAGAAATTCAAATGGTAAAGTTAGAAGAAAAACATCAAAACCTAACATCCAGTTGGCACAAAACATTAAACGAAAGCATCCTTGAAACTCTGCTTAATCGAACAAACCGAAACCCAAGTCATCATCAGACTCTTCTGCAGGTTCTTCCTTCTTCTCCTCAACCTTCTCAGCAGCAGGAGCAGATCCACCAGCACCTGCAGCCTCGACTGGAGCAGCAGCGACAGCAAACTTACTTGGATCCTGTATAAGTCACAAGAAAAGAGATGACCAATTAGAACAGCCGATGCCACACAAGGAATTAAGGGTCTGAAGTTTTTATACAAACCTCGAGGTACTCCTTGACCTTGTCAGCCAAGGGGAAGGAAAACTCAGTTTCAACTGCAACTGCCAATAGATTCTTGTAGCCGTTGATGAGCATGTGAGGTGCAGCAGCCAAAGTTGGGTATGAAATAGCCAGTGACAATGACGTCACCATAGACACTCCCACAGCAAACTTCTCAATCAGGTCCTCTTCAGTCAGATCTAGAACCTCAGGGCTGAAAACTGAGCCATTATCATAAACTGATTCGATAACTAGACCATAAGAAAAGGGCCTAATTGCAAGCTTAGCAAGAAGGGCGGCTTCAGAAGAACCAACTTTGTCACCCTTCTTAATCAGCTCAACCGGGGTAATAATTTCAACAGTACCCTTGTTAATCTTAGTTGGGATGTTCAGGACCTAAAGAGAAGTACAAAGTCATATATATTCTAGAAAATGCTGGACAAAACAGACAGATGTATGTACATAAAGTTACCTGGAAGAAAGATGTCTGGGATGGATCGAGACCAGTGTTCCCAGGTTCGACAACAACATCAATTGGAGCAACCAAACCAACCCTAGCAGGAGCACCAACCTGTGAACATGTAAGACAAGACTCAGAAAAAATTAGCAAAGACAAAGTAGCACAGACATCAAGGGACAACGCACTATAAAAATGAAAATCAGATAACAATGAAGGAAGGGAATTATATGATATTTCTGCTCTCGACAATAAAACAAGACAACGTTCCAAAGAAATACTAGAACAAATCAACACACGAACACGATAAATTGAAATATCACCTAATGTCAAAATTTTCTTTCTAAAACTACACCTTAAAAGTATGGAAATTGGTACATACAAATTTAATATCACTTGAGAGCTAACTATTTTCAAACAAACAACTGATTAACTATAACAACAGAAATATACATACATTAAAATAGAAATAACAAAAAACACACCTTGTACTTGGCTACTTCCTCGCTGACTTCCTTCAAATCTCCCTTGGTGAAGATCAACCCAACATTTCCCTGATAAAAATCAAACCAAATTAAACCATAAAAACACTACAGTAGTACATCCACCTCAATTTAACTAGGAGGCTGTAGGTAACAAATAGTCGACTCACTTTTGAAGCAAAAAATCAATCAATTAACAGTTTTTATCAAATCTTTCATACTTCACTTTAAGTACTTGTATATTTTAATGCTTAATAATGATAATAAAATATATGTACAAGGTTAGTTTATGGTCCAAGTTGATAAATTTTACTCAGTAATTGATAAGTCAAACGTATCAGTTACATTGAAATGGAGGTAGTATTAGTATCTCAATCATATAAATAGTCAGGTACAGATTCGGTGATTGTCTGTTGTAATTATGATGAAGAGAAATCACAAATATTTTCGAGAGAATTGTTTCATTTGATTCAAACCAAAAAAATATTTTGGACTACAATTTAAACCAGAATTTCATTAATCGTGAAAAATGAAAATCAAACTAGGCAATCATTTGGGACGGAGATAATATTGAAACGTAAAATAAAAATTCCAACCATTAGTTGATACATGAAGCAAAGGTATGAGGTTAAGAATAATAAGGTAATTTGATTCACAAAAAATAAAGCTTAAAAGTAACCATTCAAACTAAACAATCTTTTTGGGACATAGATAATAATTCCTCCGTCTCAATCATCTAGCTCAAAAGTAATTTAATAAGATAATAATTGATTTTAAATTATTCACCGTAATACAAAAAAGTTGCATTGATAAATTAACGATAAATTACAACGAAACAGGAAGTTTGTTTTTACTAGATAATCAACCTTACACCATTAGATGGGGTGGGCTATATGAATACGACGTTTGGATTAATTTATACCTGAAGGAGAGGGATGAGGTTGAGAATAGTATTATTGCCGGTGTTTTGAGCGTGGACCCTAACAGTCCTCTTCATCATAGTATTCTTCCCCATAAGGACAACGGAGTCGCCTCGAAGGCCCTTTCGAATGCCCTGGAGCTGCTTGGACCCCACGTTATCAGCCGCAGCTACTAGTATCTGCGTGTACTCATCCAGCAGCTTACACAGCTTCTCATCATAGGCTATCTTTTTCTCCGCCTTAGTTTGTTTGGGTGCCATTGTACAATAATAATAATAGTGAAGTTAGTTGTTTGTCTAGTTTAATGAGGGCCAAGACGAATAGGGGTTCGGCAAGGCGGACGTCCACCGTCACTTTAACCGACTTTTTTGGTGTGGCCGAAAGGGTAGTGCACAGGGTTTATATACAAAATGTGACCTACATTGGACGGTTCGGATTATACATTTAAGCAGATCTGATGGATCTCAATTCTATTCTTCTAGCCTTCTAATGGGCTTAACAATGCATAAAAAACTTCACGTGTTCTTGTGTCGAGATTTGTTATAGGAATGAGATATGTGATCTCACACCTTAAGTTTTCGCTTAGGTCGTGACTTCAGTTATTGTCAAGGAAAGTGATAATCGGTTCAAAATTTATTTGATTTATAATTGAACCGGTTACAATTTGTTATCTTGATTTGGAATTCGGTTTGATATGGTGGATACTCACTCTTTTAATTCGGTTAGATTATCCCATTTACACATTTATACCAAGCAATTACTAACTAATAAATATATACACTAACCTAGAGGTGTTATCAAGCAATTCGTTAATCGCTCGGATATCCAGTTTGTTAAAGCAGTATCAAAATTCGCTCGATTTCTAATTATAACCAGTTACTAGTCATTATCCTGAATCGAAATTCATTTGGATTCCATTCCTTTCAATTAGGTTGGATTTAAGAATCAAATTGATTCCACCCAAATCCGATTCAATCCGTCTCGCTAATAGACAACTTAAACATTAGGTTCTATAATCATTTTAGTAATTACGTAATTGGATAATATTACATTTATTGGTGCAAACTTGCATGCTAACTACTTAATAACTAAGAAGTACATGTTAATACAAACAAATTAGTTTATATAGTCTCTTTATTCTAATTTAGTTGAGAGTTTTTATTTAGACAATAGTTGTGATATTTTTAAAGCAATAATTCATTTTGAAACATGGTGGGTGGGGTAGTAGTAAAATAAAATGATTACTTTTGTTTTTTTTTTTTGGTTGAGAACATGCTAAATTACCTCTTTAAAAATGACATGTGAGAGGCACATGATCTTGAAATTTGTGAACTAACAAAAAGTTTAAGAATAGCCAAGTGAAATACTTTTTAAAACGTACTCGAATAGAACATTTGGCTTGTGTATGATCGAATAATAAATATTTTGATATATGTATATGTCAGTAGCATTAGCCGATTATTTAATTAATTACATGCGTTTCAGAGATGTACACTTGTATTGTTTAAAAGTTGCGCCGTACCTCTTGTATTGTTTAATTAGGACCGTACCCCTGTATTATTTTAAATGTTGCACACTCTCCTCATTATTAATTTCGATTGAATAATTTAGTAGAAAATAAAAAATACAATATTACTCTCACTACTAGAAAAAGGAGCATTTGTGACATAAATCAAAACCGTCACATAAATGTCCTGAAGGTGTGACATTTTCTGGCCGATGTTCAAGACACAATAATCGAAGACCATAAAATTTTTCGTGGTCAAATTTCTTGGCGAGACAGTAGTTATTAAAGCATAATAGTTTCGGCAAAATAGTATGGCGTTATTGTCCGTTATTTACTAAATGTGTACCTCAAAATTTCTTACTTTAACCATTTCCCGGGTAAGCGATATGCCCTTTAAAGAAAGCGTCCACGTTATTTATGAAACATATAATATAATTGTGGCGTTATGCTCATAATCTTACAAATTCTTATGCATTAACAAATCTCTAATCTTTTTATTGTGTGACATAATTATAGGCGTACATGGGAAATCCACTATTATTTATTATTATTTATGTGTCATTATTGTGACGTTATATTTTAATTGAATAAATATTTAAATTATTCACAAAAATTAATTGAATTTATGGCGTTTTCAATAATTTAATCCCATAAAGTTCATATCAACATTTAAATTTAAATTAATATTCTCATATCAATATTAAAATATTTATAATAATTTAGTCTTAAATTTTACTCTCGACATTAAATTATATGAATCTTCTAATTATTTCATCTTAGAATTCATCAATATTTAAAAACTAATTAATATTTTAATTTAAGATGATATAATCAAACAATAATTTTTTCATAGTTTCTTGAAACTTAGTCAATATTTATGTGACATTATATTTGACTTGAATAAATATTTAGAATTAACTAATAAATTAGGTGAATTGTTGGTATCGTTACTGGCGTTTCGTTCATTTTACTCATATTAACATTATATTTAGTAACAGTCTATGACATGAATATGACATTAACTTTTTATAAATAAATTCATATGGTGGCATTATGCGTAGCGTTATGGTATTTTCGTAAATATCTTAATTTATTGTGTGACATTCATGTGATGTTTTTGAATTCCAATTAATAAAATATAAAGATATAAAATACCAAAATATAAATAAATTCATCTATAGTGACATGTCTGTGACATTAAAGAGTATTTTCATAAATACTCCCCGAATTTATTGTGTGACGTTAAATGTGATGTTTTTTAATTACGCCTCATAAAATATATAAAAGATACTTAAGTATGAAATATAAATAAATTCATACGGCATTAACATGTACGTGACGTTAAGGTATTTTAAATAAATATATTTATTTACCGTGTCACATTCATGTGACGTTTTGGAATTTCACTTTATCTTTTTACTTAACTGTGGTGCCATTAATAATTCAAATTGAAGTTTAATTGTGACTAAATAGAGTGGAGGTAATTGAATATGTTTAAGAGACGATTGGATGAGATTTGAGAATTGAATTGAAGGAAATTTAGTTTGGGAAGTTAATATTTGTGATATTTTGTTGAAAAGTCACGATTTTACCCACTAATAAAAGCGACTTGCTCGATCTGGCGGGCACCAGGTGGATCACGACATTACCGTTTAGGAAAACCGAGGTCAGTGGATTATTTTAAGTGTAGTGGACCAAACGTGACAACGTTTGAGTTTAACGTGGCCACGTTTAGCACACGAAAAAACACTTCTTTTTGAGTAATAAACGTGGGAACGTTGTGTTAAACGTCCCCCAGCTCTATCGCTAAGCATTGGTACGGCTTGAGTCGAGAAGCGGTACCACGGTTAAACGAAAAAAAGCTTCGGCGACTATCTTGAAGTGTATTGTGATAAAGCGTGCCACGTTTGAGGCAAATGTGGCCACTTAATCAATTTACAATTGTTTTATATATTGTTACTGTAATGCCGAAGAAAAGAATTCGGTTGGAGTGCAGTATAAGAGATTTTCGAGGTTTATCCTAGAACCGTCAGCGAAGAGGCTCGACTACCGCGACCTTTGTTGAAGGTGTCAACTTTTGTAGCGGTGAGTGTAAGTTAGCCTTTATCGATGTGAGCTTCGTGGAAAATGGAAGGCTTCGAGGATGGTGACAGCGTCATGTTTCTTCACCGGATGGGTGGCGTGAATTTGCGGAGCGTTGCTACGTAACTATGGTGACTATGAAAATGGAAGGCTCGGGATGGTGATGAAGCGTTATGTTGCCTTGAATAAACAATTATTTTAAAGTAAAAAGTTAATTGAATTATTGGTGTGGAATTTACTATGGTTCGCTTAATAATTTAATCATAAATTACATGTGAACATTTAAATAACCTTAATATTCTCATATCAATATTAACTAACTTTTCAATTTTCCAATTATATTTTCTTGAAACATAGTCAATGGCATTTATGTGACGTTATATTTTATTCGAATGAATATTTAAATTATCTAAAAAATTAATTGAATTTATGGTGTCATTACTTTGACCTTTTTCAATAATTTATTCATAAATTTAATATCAACATTTAAATTACATTAATATTCTCATATCAACATTAAAATTATTTATAATAATTTAGTCTTAAATTTCATATCAACATTAAATTATATGGAATCTTCTAATTATTTCGTCTTAAATTTCATATCAATATTTAAAGCTCCTTAATATTTTAATTTAAGATGATATAATCAAACAATAAATTTTTCATAGTTTCTTGAAACTTAGTCAATGACATTTATGTGACGTTATATTTGACTTGAATAAATATTTAAATTAACTAATAAATCGGGTTAATTCTTTGGTGTCATTACTATGACGTTTCTCAATAATTTACTCATGTTAATATTATATTTATTAACTTAGTTTATGACATTAATATGACATTAACTTTTTTTATAAATAAATTCATCTATAAAGACATGTACGTAGCGTTATGATATTTTAAGTAAATATCTTAATTTATTGTGTGACATTAAATGTGACATTTTTACACCTTATAAAATATAAAAGTATAAAATACCAAAATATAAATAAATTCATCTATAGTGACATGTATGTAGCGTTAAAGCATTTCATAATATCTTTATTTACTGTGTGACATTCGTGTGACGTTTCGGAATTCCACTTTATTTTTTTTGACTTCTTCTTGGTGCCATTAATTCAAATTGAAGTTTAATTACCACTAATTTAATGAAATTGAGTAATTGAATATGTTTAAAAGATGATTTGGATGAGATTTGAGGATTGAATTGAAAGAAATTTGGTTTGGGAAGTTAATATTTGTGATATTTTGTTGAAAAATCTCGATTTTTAACCACAATAATCCCCAACTTGCTCGGAATGCAGCGAAATTGTGGCATTTGGATCTAGCGTTACCATGTTTAAGGGAAAACCGAGGTTCAGTGGATTATTATGAGTGTAAGTGGACCAACGTATTTGTTAGCCTATGACAACCTTAGTGGGAGGGATGAATAAAGTTTAAGAGGTGGGTGGCAGTTTTCGACTTTTAAGAAAAGTTTAATACAAATTTCTTTTGAAATACTATTTTAGCAATTTGTAAAACAAATGTGAAATAGTCTAAAGTGTATTCAAAATCCTCTTCAAACAATGATTGATTCTTTATATGAACACTTGATACAAATCAAATAAATAATATAATTTAGTCAATCTTTGATTAAAAATTAAGTTCAATTGAGTCAAATATATTATGGAGATATAGAAAATCACGAATTTAATTAGCTATTTTGCATTTAATACCATTATATACACACATACACAATTAATATCGCATTGACATATAATGGAATCCTAAACGATTTTAGCATATAAATAATATAAACAATAAGTAAAGTAGGAAAATAAGATGCAAACTTGGCATTAGGTGTTTAAAGTCATCATTAAAAATAAGGTGTCTGGTTTCATAGTCAGCGGTAATAAGTTGGGTGAGCATTGGCCACGTTTAGCAAAGCGAAAAAAACTACAGCATATAAAGTTAAACATAGTAGTATATATGTGATTAATTACTTGATATGAGAAACTTTTTAAAATATCAAAGCATAAATAATAATTTTAATATAAAATGTCACAGAATTCATTGAATAGAGAAGATAAGGTTCACAGGTTGTGCATTCGAGATATAACAATTGATAAAGTGGATTATATACTTATAATATACATATTCATGCATGTATTTTTTTAGACCATAATATCGATGAATTATATTTCATATAGAATGAAAACTAATATAGAAATATTATTATGACAATATCTTTCTTGTTAGTTTCTTATTCTTATCGATATTAAATAGTGAAGATTGAATTTTTCATTCCTTTCATATATTGAATTCAACTCTAATTAGTATTGCATTTGTAGTTTATAGATAATGATATTTTTATTTAAACATAAAACTAGCATGTTATATATTATAATAAAACAAAATTAAATTTGTGAAATAAAATATCAAATACATTCTTTCATTTTAATGCCCAAATGGTGTCATTGCTTGATTTTAAGTCTTGCCCAATTACTAAAATTTTAGCTTCGTCAATAAATAAAATTTGATTTGACTAAATTTAATTTCAATAAGTAAATTGAAAATATTATTATTTAATAATTTCATCAAATATTATACAACATAAATAAAAATATTTGAATTTAAAATTTAATATATGAAAAATTTAAATTTAAACCTTAATGATCTATTAGGGGTGTTGGATATTGTATTGAATATGTAATTTAACACTTTTTATTTTAATTGTTGAAGCGTAATATAAAATATCATAATAATTTAGATATATATTGTTATTTAATAGTAATTTTTAGATTAGAAAATTATTTTTAATTTATAATTGAATAGTATCATACAAAAAAATTTAGTATGAGTAGACTAATTCATTGCATTAAAATAAAATTTACTTATTATGATAAAATTAAAAAAAAAAAATTAAAAGCGATATTATATAAAAACTTTAATTTGTTGATCGAAAGATGTTGAGTATTTTTATATAATTGGATGAAGATGTTGATGTGAGCATTATGTAGCATCGTGAAAGTGGTAAATACATTTCTTGCTTGCGTATTATAAGAGAGTAGATAAACATATATTTGAAGTGTTATAGAATTTTGAAGCGAAAATTAGAAGCTGTGGTATTAATTGTTATAAGAGTTGTTTTAAAAATCTTAGAAACATATTTTGATCAATAAAAATATTGGGTATTATAATAAGGATAATATATTAATTGTAATGTAAAATGAATAAAACATGAAGTCATTACATTGTTTTTATTTTGTTTTATTGTTAAGACAATGTATAAAGAGAGATAGGAGATCCATTGTTTTATTTTGTTTTAACGTTTCTCTCATGTCCCAGCAAGATTTCCTCATTACAACAAAAAACAAACATCACACATAACCAAAACCTCATATTTAATGGCATCGACATATAGAGATCGAACCTCCGAATTCGTATCCCTCTCAAGAAAACTACAAAAGGTTAATGTAAATAAACCACAAACCAAAAATGATGAAATCTCAAATTTGTTGCCCAATCAAGATCGATCTGAATTCAATAAGAAGGCTTCTTCAATTGCCTCTTGTATTCAACAAACCTTCCAGAAAATCGATCGTCTATCCAAATGTATGGAAATTCTAAATTTATTTATTTAGATTATCGTGTTAGTTAGAGTACATATATATATGGTGTTTAATTAGTTGAGGTGGATGTTTTAAAATGTTGTTGTGATAATATTTTATTTGGTGAGTTGATTCGGGTGAACTGAGTGAAATATAACTAAAGATACTATTTAACCATGTTACATCCCGATTTGGGGTTAATGAAAATTGGAGCCAATCTAGTTGAATCGAGGTGATTTAAGCTCAATTAAGCTAGGTGAATATAAAATATAGAACCAAAACATGATGAACTTAAAATGTAACATATACATAAATATGTTGTTGAATTGACTCATAGTTCGATTATTGTTTGGCTTGAATATAACCTGGTCTACGAAGTCTTGTTTGTTAATGTTTTTGGGCTAATTATGAGTTGAGATAGATTAAAGAGACTAATTAAGGGAAATGTAAAACTTATCATATCGATGATTTAAGGTAGATTTAAAATGTTTTTCTAATATTGTTTGTTGATTTTTAATCCATATATTGGGTATGTAAATGCTACCGTGGTGGGTGCTTGGGTATGAAATCTAAATAGGTACTCGATCAGACTTAAGCACCGTAATTAACTACTGTATTATGTTTAAGCAGCTAATCTGATTCCTATTTTGTATTGTTTAACATTTCCTTATATGACTGAGTGCAATATAAAACAGACCAATCCTTATTCTGAACAAACTCTTTTTTCTGATATTGGAATTCATTTAACCACATAAATATATTTGCTGTAGTTTCTTTATCTCGTGAGACAATGAGAGTCGAGTAATGTGCAAAGCGTCTGCCATAGTAGTTTCATACAAAAAGGGAATGCTCTATTAACCTATCTACAATTTGTTGTTTTGCTTATGATTGAGCAAATTTAGAGATGGTGGAGCCGTGTTAGTTAGTGCCAGAGATAATCCCCATTGTGTTTTAGATCAAGTAAGGACGTAAAGGGTTTATGTTGTGTCTGATACCTAATGTACAATAAATTATAACATGAAATGGACTAAACTATAGAGAAAACAACTTAAGGCATATTATTAGAATACATCAATCACTTATGACCTATTTCAATAAGTGAAATATATATTGTCTATTAAGAAAATATACAAATTTAAGACCTCATACAGTAAGTTTGGCTTGGCAGTGTGTGGTAAATATCTGATATTTGCGCACTCTGCCTATTGACTTAAATTTTTTGCATTGACAGTGACTAAAAGATCATCGATGTTTAATGATCCAAGCAAGGAAATTCAAGAATTAACAGCCATAGTGAAGACCGATATTTCATCACTTAATGTAGCAGTATCTGACTTACAGACACTTCAGAACATTGAAGTTGCTAATGGAAATTATTCTGAAGATAAAGTTGTTCACTCTACTGCCATCTGCGATGATCTGAAAAATAGGCTTATGGGTGCCACAAAGCAATTTCAAGAAGTATTAACCTCCAGAACAAAGGTTGATATTTTAATGAGTTCATTGTCGCATGCCTATCAATTTCAATTTCACCATATTTTGAAACTATATATGAAAATGACTTTCAACCCTCTGCAATTGTCATGTGTATTTGCAGAATATGAAAGCTCATGAGAGTAGAAAACAGATATTCTCCACGAATATCTCGAGGGAGAAACCTTTAAGGCAAGCCCCAAATACTCTCTCGGAACCGCCTCCTTGGTCGAGCTCAACTGAGAACTCGGGACAGGGCCTACAATCATCAGAGTGAGTTTTCCGAAATAATGTTGATCTGTCAAAATTGACTTCTGTTAATTTACAGAATTATCTTGTATCATGAAAAGTTTCCTATCTTCATAGGAATTGTCTTCAGAAAGTTGACATTAGATACCATAATAAGCTGATATATGTGGGTCACCTGAAAGGATGGAAGTGTATTGAACATTGTGTCATGGATATATATCGATCATCACCTAAAAGGATGAAAGTGTAATGACCTTTTTCGCTTGGAGTCTCATACTAATTTGTGTTGGGTTGATCAAGGGAGTTTTAAGGTTTGAAATTGAGAGACTTAATCTGCTCCTGGATTTACATTGGACAATACACATATGTGCCTATCCATTTACAGATCACAAAGAAAAGATCCCTCTTGTTGGGCATCTCCAACAGATTGATGTTTACTCTAGTTGACTGCTAAAAGACAGTGTCTTCTCTGCAAGATTTATTGGATATGAGATGAGCAATGCATTTTGATCTATGTTTCATTGAGCATGATCACTTTGAACTGTCATTAAGGCATATTTTCAATTTCCAGCTCCATTACAGTATAGCATAAAAAGCTACCTGAACGATGCACGTGTATAACGAGTGAGATATTGTGCATTTGTCTTTTCGAGATAGTTTGAACTTAGTATGCGTGATATTTTGTTTGTTTCGAGTTGGCTTTAATGAATTAATTACTGGTTCTCTAACCTTTCTTTCCTTTTCCTCTCTTTTTTTCTGATCCTGCCAGTTCACAAAATGGATTTCAAGCTGGCGGCCAACTTAGGTTTGTACCTACATTCATCTTGTGATGCATTTGTCATTCTTAAATACTGCAAACAAGCATTATAACTATTCAGGGGCCTTATATTTTAAACTTTCATTTTCTTATCAAGTTCAACATTTCATGATGGTTTTCCACTTCCTTGACACTTACAAACTTAAGATTACTACAAACCTATATGTTTATACATTTAAGTATCTGGATCAGACAATTATATCCTGCACTTTTTTGTTCAGGGTAAATCATCCTAGCTAATTGTTGTATCCAAACTGTTGTAACTGTCTAGCTATCCAACAGTTTAATCATTTTGCATATCCAGACGAAGAACGGCCGCAGATAGCACACCGTCCAACCAAATGGAAATGTCTATGTTGCAGCAGGTGATTCCAAGACAAGAGAACTACCATGAAAGTCGTGCTGTTGCACTTCAGAGTGTTGAGTCGACAATTTCAGAGCTTAGTGGTATTTTTACCCATCTTGCTACAATGGTTGCACACCAAGGGGAGCTTGCTATCAGGTCTGAAAATTGGAACTTCTTAATATTTGTCAGATTTTCTAAAAAAATTATCTTTTTGTCCTCTACGTAAATGGGGAGTGCATTAATATTCCTTCCCTGATTTGAAATGCCAGAATAGATGACAACATGGAGGTAAATTAAATATTTTCACAGTCTTTTGCTAAGTACTTGCACGGTATATCATCCAACAGGTCGCTCATGGTCAAGATTTTCCTTATCTTGATATTTTTCATAGTTATATTTATATTTTTTCTAGCATGATGCATGGGAAACAATCTGGTTTCCAGTATTTACTCTATTATACAAATAATAGTCTCCTGTTTATTCATTTGCTATACTGTGATTTTAATTGTATTGCAACTAATAAATTGATTAGATTGATTTTCTTTCTTTTTTTCTATTTAGTTTTCATCATTTTCCTGTTGTACATCTATACCGGATCTTGAAGTTCATTAAGCATAAATACTGTTTAAATCACGTGAAAAAGGAAAGGTATAATTAAATTAATACCTTCCAACTTTGATATATCCAAGCAAACCAATTTTGGATATGAAATTGGCAAAATAGTTCAAAGGGGCTCTGAGGATGCTTGAAATTCATTTTTATGAAACTAGGTTAAAAGAAACATACCGTTGGTCTTTTCAGTTTACAAAGCTAACATTAGATTACAAATTCTATGTACATCAATTTTTTTTATGGGACGTATGTGCATAGTAGAGCTTATTACTATAAGCCTCTCAAGATTTCATTGATAGGTAAAAGAATGAATTCTTGTGTCTTATTGTTGTTGCTATAATTAGTAGCAAGTAAACTTGAACCAGAAGTGTCCATGGTCAATGTGTGGTGGGGCCCACGTCCGGAGAAAGGGGGGGTGGTGGTTCGCGAAGAAAGTGGAGAAAGCCTCACTGTGCAGGAACTATGATATTGAAGCCAATAGAAAACAGTCACCAGCTCATCATCATACTCATTTTCCCATACTCCATAACAGATTTGTTAGAATATTGATAGTGCCCATCTAAAGAATGATGGGATATTTGATCCCTGGAGTATTTTCTTCTGGGAAAAGATACACCCAGGGAGGTTCATTTGACTACATGAATTTTGTTGGTGGTGTTCAATTTTTGGGATTCTTTTTTTACCATAGCGTTGATTCCTCGAACATTGGCGTCACTCTGAGCACTTCAGTGTCTGAAAATGCTAAAGTCGATATTTGATAAACGAGGTAGTGGAATTCGATTCTTGGTGGAGCTCGCCATCGAGAGAACAAGTTTCTACATCCATTCTTGGTGGTTCAATCAGTCAACCACCAGTTCTGAGAATTGCACATACTGAAAGAATAATTAAACTGAAAGAAAATAATAAATTATTGTGTGGGTTAATTATGCCAGTACATAATCTTGCTTGGAGCATGCATGTTTCAGAAGTTGAAATTACTTAATTTATTTCTCCTACTATGATTTCGACTTATTTTTATTGGAGATATTTGTTTGTCATTTTATAACCTTTTTGGTTATTATTAAAGGAGGTTTGCAGGCAATATTCTTGGGCCATAATTGTTTGCAATTAGGATATATCTGTAGGACAACTCTAATAATGTCATTCAGATTTGGAGTCATTTTTCTAAATCTTTGATTGCAGTTTTTCAAACTTTTGTAGTTATTAAATGTTCTTTTGGAGGCCATGTTCTTGGGTCAAACTTTTTGCAATTAGGACTTATCTATAGGAGAAATTTTATCATGCCATTCAGTTGATACTTACGGAGTTCTGTATAATTTTGGTGGAACATTCTAATATACTCCGTAATTAGTAAGTGATGAGTGAGTGAACATTTGAATCGCATGGTAATCGAAGTAACGAACCTATATATTACTTCAATATGGTTACAGGTTAGATATTTAAACATGATATTTAAGTTGGATATACATTTATCAATTTGAATATAAAATTATACTTCATTCATTCATTCCATGAAAATTGTTTACTTTTATTTTTTTTTCATTTCACATCACTTGCTATCTGGCCAACTTTTTTATATTCATAAGAAAACATGTGAACTTCAACTAGTGTTCTCTGTTAAAATAATTTCTCTTAAATCTTTAAAAATAAAAATTGAAATTGTATTTTTTATGTCGAATGAATGAAGTGGTAATCATATTACCCAAACCAATGTTTCTTAACGTGTTAAGAACTCAAGGATTCAATACAAGTTTGTTTCCAAGTCATTACTGATGTAGCAGAAATTTTCTTTATTAAGGGAGGTTCGAAAGATAATTGTTTTTGCAGAGAAAGAATGGTGTTTGAAGGCTTTACTGTTATAGATATTGAAAGAACTTCATGAAGGTGTAGTGAGACTGTTTATGGAGATTAAGCAAGCTTGGTAGATAGAGGGATCTTTTGAATCATACATAAATAAAACATTGTTTTATTAAAGGTATTAATAGAACTTTATGCCATACGTTTTTCTTCACCTCTTAAATGCTCCATTACTAACTTGATCGTCGAATTAATACTATTAGTTCTGGCGTGGCAGCAGCTTTTCGAATTACTGCCGGGCGGGACGCTTTCTGGCTCACTCGCGCGATCCTTTATGGCGAGCAGGGATACTCTCAGACTTCTGTCTGACATTCGATTCATGCGCATATAGAAGAAAGATGAATGAGATGTCTGATTTCGATTAAAAGGCGACATACCGGTAACCAGCGATCTCAACTTGTCGCGTATTTAGCGTCATTGTGAGGACCCAAAGATCATTCAACAAATATCTACAGACCTTTGAAGCCTAATCTGATGCTTGATTGCAACCACGCCCTTCCCAGTCGAATCTATATTGACAGCCCATTTCCATGAGCGACATGGGAGGCTGAAGTGCACCGTCTGTGAGTCAGTAGCGAGACCAATACTCCCGTAGTGAAGGCACGGATCTCATGAGTCCAGCTGTGACAATGAAAAGTCTGGCTTTCTTGAATTTTCTTTCAAGTGGACCAATTTGTAAGCGGCCTTACAGCGATTAGTTAATGGCTGAAGAAGATGATGTGAATCGTCCATCCAGACTCAACATAAACTACAACAAAAGATACATATACTTCTCGGCCGGTTGGATGGCCAGTTTAAAACTTAAGCGTTGGAAACATTTAAGATGAAATGGAGATCATGAGCTTTTGAAGGGATTAAATTCACATGTAACCTAACTTCCAGCAATCCGGACGTATATACAAGTTTCTGAAGCGGCCTCAGAACTTATTTGAATTAGTACATGGAGCGCTTAAAATCCATCGATTACATATCGGGCAGCGGCGAGACGTCTTCGTCTCGAGGTTGGAATTGCTATCAAACCGTACAAAGATGAACTCATATTGATGGACGCAGCGAATATGATTGGCGGCTACCATAAACGATATAACGACCTCTTGCTCAGCATCCCGGTTGTAGACGACAAGGTCGCTTATATGTCATTTTAATGGACTACATTTTGTGGAAGCTTTAAAGCAATGTAAAAATCCCCTAACTTGAAAGATCATTAACCAAGGGTTAAATACATCAGTGGAGGAACCCCAGAAAGAAATATGAGAACCGTTGACCCCTTGAGGAAGCAGTGGTACAGAAGAAGGACGAGGTCACCAAGAAGACCCCGGTCGGGAGAGGAATGCAGCGAGACAGGTGACCTCTCGAAAAGGCTCGTTCCCATGCTTGCCTCCCGGGGGCTGGAGTGCAGTTTAATCAACCCTAGACCCCGGGTATAAACAACGTGAGCCTGAAATTAGCCATGCTGAGTATTCTCCACAGAGTTTTAGGAAAGAACCTCTTTGGAGCCCGCTCAGAACGCAGAGAAGGGCAAGAATCAAAGTATTGTAGATACCACGGGGCTCACGGTCCATGATACAGCTGAATGCGGAGGCAGGCGAGGAGATAGAAGCTAATCAAGCGAGGAGTTACTTGAGGTTTTAGGCCAAAGAAAGGAGGGCCCACGGGGCCTTGGTTATAGTCCGTCCAGCGACGCGATCGTGACAATAGAACAGCCCCGAGATAAACAACCGCTTCCTCCCTGGGACCGCGGGCAGATTGATCTGTCTCGGAGGAATGGTGGAGGGTATTCAAGAAATGCTGGAAGAACTATTCTCGTGGAAGTGTACATCATTTTGGCCCAGGCGATCACCGAAGCAGGAACAGTATCATTCGACAACGAATTGAGAGGAATTAGACTACAAATGGCGCCAGTAGAGCGTAGCCACTAATGACAAGCGAACTTTACAGTGGGAAGGAAAGGATCTTTGGTTGATAACGAAGTTCCTTGGACATCCATAGCTTTCGATAAACTTGATTACCTAAATGATGCTGTCTGACCAGCCCGCCACTCCGGCGAGTTCATAGGCGTAGCAATTACCGCACAGAATCGCCGTCGCGGCTTGTGATCGGGGCCAGGCAATAGCTACTAGCAATCAAAGCCCGGTTCCACCCGGTAGTCGACATAGATGATTCTTGGTACAACGGGTTGGATTGGGAGACAATCTTGATAGCGTTAAAGAGGCGATAGTTTTCCGCTTTCGCCTCGAGGAAATTCCCAGCCAGCGAGGCGCAAATTGAAACTTATGGAAACCCGAGGAAGAGGGCTTTAGGATATGTTGCAGCTTTTTGGTTCCCCAGTGAACAAATCGGCGATAGGCGGAAAGCGCGCTTTCGGAAAATCGCTCAAGATAAGAAGCGATTGAAAGGAGGAAGATAATGCTTTAGTTAAGGAAAAGAAAAAATCGGAAAGCATTAATACCGAAGAGGTGAAAATTCATTAAACCTTGCAAGCGAGCCTTTAGAGTAAGGAGACAGATGATTCTCCTTAGAGAAAGCGTTGATCTCGCTAATCGGGGAGTCGAAGATGTAATTAATGTTTGTTCCTATTAAGAAGAGAAGCGAACTTCGGCGATGAGAAGAATATGGTGATCTGAACTTGAAGTGACTCACGAGGCCCGATCCATCATGAACTACGATTTCCCGAATGGATCTCGGCGTAGTATTGGCGAAAAAACTCAACAACAAACTGGAGGATGTACCGACTTTACAAGTGTAAATAAAGTTTGTACGAAAGGCTTACTGCATTACACTTTTTGGAAGATTGGTGGATGTTGTGGGGCATACGGTTTTGATTTCTTGGATCGTCTGGGGATATCCAACAGTCATTATACTACCAAGGGTGAGGAGAAGCCATTCTTTCTGGCTGTTTTGTTGAAGTGGTATACTTTTAGATTTTGAAAAACCTTAGAAATTTCACATTACGAAGAATGTAAATGCAAAATTAGAAAATCAAATAGGGAGAAACATGGAGATTTATGTAGACGATATGTTGGTGAAAAGAAAGGAGGAGGCTTAATTGGAAACTTGGGGAGACATTCGACGACTGCCGCTAGCAAATTCTTGAATCAATCTTTTTGAAAAGTGTTACAAAGATCGCCTCGTGGGAAATTCTGGGGTATATGATCCAAGCAGAAAGGGCATCGGGCCAGGCCTGCCTCGGCAAGACACTTCTAGACATGAAGGCTGCTAGAGGCTATAAGGATGTCAAAGTTGATGGGTTGCTTAGGCCTTGGTAACCGTCTCAGTCGAGAGAGCGAACCTTCCGTTCTTTAGACTTTGAGCCTCGAAGGAAACACTTTATTTGGGATAAAGAATGTGCCCATTGCAGCTGATGAGCTGTAAGAATGTTGGGGTCACCAAAGTTGTTATCACGATAGAGACGATGAAAGAGCTTTGCGGTATGCCAGGTTTCGGGGCAGGCGATCAGCTGGTCGAGAGCGAGGCTGGCCCGTCATTATGTGAGCCGTGTGTTTGCATGGACAGGAAAACTGCAAGCGGTAAGTTTGCATTGTGAAGTACTGCGTCTCCGCGAAAGCTCAGATATTTGGGGCCTACCCGATAAATGTGATCCGCGGTCAACAGCTAAAAAGAGATGCGCTGGTCAGGCCTAGCGACTCGGGACATAGGCGGTGAATTGAGCGGGTTTGACATATCTTACAGGCACGAGCCGGCTTATCAAAGCCCAGGCTCATGACGTCATGAGTAGAATGCAGCAGAGCCACCTCAGCAGAGTTAGTGGCCCCGGAGGAGAGTCATACTGAACTAATGCTGAATGGACATGCGTAGATGAAGCCAAAAATAGCTTGAGATTAGGGAACTCTTTGATCTATGGGCCCGATGGGATAGAAATGGAATATGCCATCAGCTTGACTGAGATTACAAATAATGAAATTTGAGTATGAAGCTTCTAGTGGCGGGCTGGAATTAGTGCGATCATTGGGTGTTGAATTCGGTCCTCGTGCGAAGAGATTCCCAATGATGATAGACCGGATCGAGGGGCGTGTGGGATCAGAATGAGTCCTCATAAAATACCATAGAGGCAAAGGCTTCATGGCATCGTCTTTGAATACATATACCAGAGCAATGAAGAAGTGGATAGAGGTATCGAAACTGCTGCCAATATTATGATGAGCGCGAAAAGGTTCGTTGAGGTTCGAGACAGTGACAGCTTTAGTCCTAGAAGAGCTTTGTGTGTGTTGAAATCAATGAATATTGATTCCATTTATTATTCAGTTGTGATAATTGTGTGTCCGATTAAATTTCTGGGATTGGTTAAATGTGATTACTAGTTTAGTGTTCACCTTAGTAATTGTATATTACTAGTTCGGGTTCTCATGAATTTAAAGGGGTTATGGCCGATTGCTAGATCTTACTCGTTAATTATAATAATAGTAATTAGTAAATTCTTGTTATTATACAACTTACTATTATCTGAGCTTTAGAAAGATCATGATATTTGAATTATATTTCATGTATGAAATTAAACAAGACTTGTAAATTAAGAGATGTATTTCTCAATATATATATATTTGTCAAATATATATTGATGACATCAGTGGTTAAACTTACAAGTTTAATTAATTAAGCGATTGGAATTGATGAATAAACGATAGGATTGTTGATAGTGACTCGTTAATTATTTGAGTGGAAGCATTAAAGTTAGATTAAAAGCAGAACAATACTGGTATTTCGTTATTTAATTAGAATCGTAAAACTGATGAATTAAGTTAGCGAGTAAGATTGAGTTCTTAACGAGTTCTTTGGAGAAATTGGCAATTGGTATATAAAGAGAGGCAAGGGTTTTTGATAATGAGGCTCATGACCTTGCCTCATCACAAATAGCCGCCTACTATCATTTGGAAGGGTTTTTCTCTTCCGTTTGTTCATCGAAACTCTAGCAAGTTCAAGCTCACTTTTTGGTGTGTGCGATCAGAGAGAACCTATTTGGGTGTTGGCGATTAGGCGTTTTGAAAGGGACATAGCGATGTGGGCATTCTTTGAGAGGGTGATTTCGTTTTTATTATATTTCTTGTGTAATTACTCTCGTATTCATATAGTAATTATGTGGTTTAGATTAATTTATGTAATTTTTGAGGATCGGGGATGTATGAATTGGTGTTTAATCACAGTATAATTAAATACTAGATTCTAATAGATTGGAGGGCCGTATAGCGGTCTTTACAGGGAGGACTATTACCTGCGGACTCAGCCGAAGCAAGGAAAATTCAGTAGAGTAGTCATAGGTTTTGCATGTATGAGTGCGAGTTGTATCGAGTCTTGAAGGACATTTCTTATAGTATCTGACAAAATATCAAAAAGTGTTATATGAAGTACCGGCGGATGTTGTAAGCAACCATATGGTGGAGATACTAGCGGTAAGGTAACCCTTGGGTTTTCTTACAACCCGCGTGGTTAAAAGATTCGGTAGTTTCTTGAAAATCACAGCATGTCGGAGAGTGGGAAAACGTCCTCAGCAATCCCTATCTGACCCCCATAATTCTTTTATTCTATGTGGGGAATAGACCTAGTGGGAAAACTGCCAAAGGCTAAAGGATCGGCAGAGTACGTGGTGGTAGCAGTGGACTATTTCAGCAAATGGTTGGAAGCTGCTCCGCTAGCAAAGATCAAGGGGGAGGAGATTGTGCGATTCCTATGGAAACAAGTCCTAATTCGCTTTGGTATCCCAGGGTCTGGTGTCGGACAGCGAGGCGGGATTTCTTGGCTCGTCTTCTACGTGAATTTTGCGAAAGTACATCATAGAATAGCGATTAAACCTGTCACGGCTTGATGAAGTGATGGAATCGAACCATATTGAGAAGGGATCAAGAATACAGTCAGGTGGGGCATCTCGGGGATCTTGGATAGAGAAATTACAGTGTTATGATTTTCTGAGCCATTCCTGGCAATACGAGGCAAGACCCCGGCCCAGGTTTGAATATATGACAATGAAGCCTTTCTCCCAGCGGAGGTGGGCCTACCAACCTAGAGGCAAAGAGGATTCGTGGGAATTGGCGGCTCCGTACAGCGGGGAGAGCAATCTAGAGCATTTGACGAACTTAGGGATAGAAGCTCACATTCACCATGCAAAAATAAACATAGCGCGGCTAAAGTATAACTGAGGTGAAGAGTCGCCAATTTAACGTGGGAGACCAGTGCTAAAACTGCTCATGAAGCTGATAGAGGATGTAGAGCAAGCTGACACAGAACAGGAAGGACCGCGTACGTGTAGAAAGCGTTCTAGGCCCGTGCATACGAGTTGGAAGAGATGGATGTGACTGGTCCGGACACTGATAAGCAGAAGGCTTTAAGTAAGTTCTATTGTCGTAGGTTACAAACCTATTTGCGATATAGCCGATCTTATTAATGAATGCCCAAAGTTATATATAATTGAATATCAACATTTTGTAGTAGAAAGCAGAATGATTCGTTGGGGAATATGAGGCCATTATAAATAAGTTGTTATTCCTAACTTTAATAAATGTATGTGTATTATCTGTAGAATCGGTACCGCAATCATGATCGACACAACTTTCCATATGATAGAGAGGGCAAATTAAAGTAGGTTGATCGCCATGGGCTCCAGTCAAAAGTATTGTTGAATAAACGAATTCGATTCAAACCTCTTTTTGAAGATAACAAATTGTTTAACAGAACTAATTTAAACTTTGAGTAGACTTGTTATTAGGTTTAGCTTCTTTAATAAGTTCAAGTGCTTAAAGGGTTGATCGGGATGGAGACTGGAGTTGAGTCAAGCAAACATGACTAATCAAAGGCTCGTGGTTTTTGTTATAGGCGTTTGTAAGGAAACTCTACACTTTACTATATGTTTTTTTAAGTATGAGAGTAATGACTTTTGCGGTTTTAATCTTGAATGGTTTTAAAATTGATAGTCCGTAGTTTCTAATCCTAAGTATAGATTGATTGATTAAATTTATTTAAGGCTGGAGTACAAATAGTGTGTCGTTTAGTTTGAGTGGCTTAAAGCGATCATATTTTGGAGGAGAGCATGAGACATCGAGACCTGTCGAGAGGGTGAGTGCCGATCGAGGTCAGGTGGTCGGGCAAACTCGAAGGAGTAGGATGCCATTAGGGTTCCGATGATCGAGACCTGGACCTCTCGATAGGGTCTATACAGGGCTGGCTTATATTGGGTACCGCAGCCCGTCGAGGGGCTGCATCAGACACAGTCTCGATGCATTTTTAAACTGTTTTTGTGTCTTATTTAACAATCTCTTAGTTTTAAAACCTAACCTTTTTGATCCTTTTTTTTTCAAACATTTAATCTCTCTTAGGATTCAAAGGCAAAGTTAAACTACCATGCGTTTAATCTTAAATGTCTTTGGCTAGAGGTTTCCGTAATTGTGATCGTTGTATTACTAAATCATGGTGTGATTAGGTGAAAACTAAGCTGACCAATTAACATGGGTTTCTTATTCTTAATTTAGATAGTTAAGTAAAATCCTAAGAGTGAAGTCTTGGGTTCTAGTCTTAGTAGATTAGATTATTGGAAATCTTGAGCAGGATAGTGATAGTTTGTCAGTGGTGTTTTGATGATATTAGTCTTGAGAGAGAAGTTCTTTGTGTGTGTCGAAACAATTAACACGAACTGGTTATCCTGCAAAATCACGAGGTTGGAAAGCCGTGATGATCGGGGCATTGGGAACCGATGCTCTATTAAAAATCGTGTGTGTGTCTCACTGGGCACTTACCTCTTTGCTTTCAGTATTCTTGTTATTTTAGTTAATCATATTTTAGTTGTTTTCAATTAATGAGTTCTCAGAGCTTGAATGACTTGGTTTAAATTAATTTATATTCATATAGTTTGTTAATTTGGCTATATTAAATTAATTTCGAAAAGATAGAAAATTAACTTAAAAATCTATTCACTTTATTTCTAAGGTTATATTTAGGCTAACAAGTATAAATAAAAGAAAATAAAATCTTGTGATCTCCCTCATTACTATATGATTCGCTCCCTCGACACTCTCTCATAGATGAGTCGGGAGGCGGAGAAGACATCTGCAAATCCACAAAGGCATTATTTGTAACATCTCCCGCAGAACTTGCTAAGGCAACTGACCACAAGAGGAGGCGGGATATATAATACATAACAAAAGTTCCATGGGAGGGTTAGTCTGGGGAGGTGGGCTTCGCTGTGGGTGAGGCTTCCTGCAAATCCTCAGAGGGGCATCAGGGGACAGAAAGGACTTCAGAGGTTGTAATACTCCTACTTGACTTCTATAATGGGTGCAGCTTTTGCTTCTCGTACTTCTGGGGATGGCAGCCCATCATGACACTCAGCCTCAGGGGCGTCAAGGAACTCCGAGACTTCTTGAAATGTTCCACAGAGGACAAAAATCTTGATTTAGAACGAGTGACTTGACCTCTTGATTGAAGCTCAAAGTGAAACTCTCCCTCCTGGAGGCATCCCGGTTGAGAGACTTTTCCAGAGGCCAAAATAGTTCTCCATGAGATTCTTAATTTTGGAGGATTTGGTCAAAATGGGGTTCTTGACTCTTCTTGGAACTCGAAGCCATTAGGCTAAGGATAAAGAAAGGATAAACAATTGAAGAGGCAGAGTGGGCAGGATGAGGAGACAGCCACATGGATCGAATGCACAATACGTATCTCCATGGAAATCTCAGTGGGGTTAACATGGAATTGGAGGTTACTCTTGAAGAGTGCCAGCGTATCTCTTGGCATGAGAGGGTTGGGGCTTCGGTGGTAAGAAGAATCAGTGGCCGTCGAGAGGGTGCTGGGTTTGGGGATGATGAGAGGAATCACAGCTCTCTTAGGAGGGTCGGGAGGCGCTGAAAGCATCCTGGCTAAGCCTGCTTGGAGAATATACAATCGAAGGCCTCTCCCGGCAAGAGAGGAGTTCGTAAAGGCAGAATCCATGCTCCAGGAGGGAGAAGGATGAGGACTGCCGACTCTGAGGCGAATGAGTAGGGGAGCCAGGTTCGCTGTGAGAAAAAGAGCCCCGAGGGGGTAACTCCGTTGTGGAGGAAGAGGCGAGATAGAGGCTTCGCTAAAAGGGAGTGTTGGGAGAAAGCAGGTCTCCTTGAAAAACAGAATTCTATAGGAGAAGCCGGAGTTAACCCAAGCGAGGGATATAAAGCGAAAGAAAAGATTAGAGTTAGTCGTATACCCCCCGAGGAATGAGGATTTGGACAAAATCAAATTCTTTCAGGCCATTAACATGACATCCTTTAACTGCGGAGAATCTTCCCAGTCTGACTTGGAAGTATAAACTACCAGGCGGCCCGAAGGTATCGTCGGTTAGGGAGACTGGAGCTATCTTTCTGAGGGACCAACGCCTTGGGAACTCGGCGTCATGCAGCCGAGGCTTTGAGCAGGCAGGTGGTCTCAAACTACTTCGGGCTTGTTGCTCATAAAAATGTTCAAATCCGTAGAGGCTAAGAGATGACATGGATCACGGTGAAGAGTTGACAAAAGGGCAAGTTTGGTTGATAATTTTACAAATTATGTGGAAAGCGGTGATAAAAACCAACCTAAGGCGAATCGGCTAGGGCACGGTTAAGGGCGTAGCAGTTGTTGGTAAAGAAGGAAAGCAGACTACATGGGTGAAAACTCTATGTAGACATTGGTCAAACCATGACTTAAGGGGCCATCTGTCGCCTACATTTACCCGGTAGAGACTGATATCTTTAGTCATGCACAAGGCAATCTCGTCTAGGAGGGATGAAGAAGTATTCCTTAAGGTGATTTAGGTGAGATTGTTCTTTAAGTAGGGAGTTCTTTATTATAATGGATCCCTTTTGGTTATCTTTGAACCATTGTTTCCAGGCGGCAAGGAAGGGGTCATTACAGGGTCTCTTCTTTCTTGAAGAGAGGCCTGCTTTTGGTCGCTTGGATACTTCTCATGTATGTGATGATACTGATACAACGAAGGAGGTATGTTTAGCGAGTCTTGACTGAACATTCGCTAAAAGGATAGGAATTACCTCTTGAAGGGCGATTTTTGGCTAGAGTGTCGATGCAGAACCTCTGAGCTACTGGTTCGCTTGAAGTGTCCCACTCGCCAGCTTTGAGAGTCACAGTGGTGGGATGACAGGGTTCGTAGCTAGAAGGGTGGGTTTACAGGAAGCAGCCAAATGAAACTGATCAAAATCAAAGGAGTCGGCTCTTGAGATGCCAAGCTAAAGAGATAACCTTTTTGGGAGTCGATTGTAAACTCAAAGGAGAAAATCCACTTTTGGACGAGTCAATATCAAGAAAATGGGAAAAACCCTTTTAACATACTCCACATCCTCACGAAAATTAGAACAACTACGAAGAGAGCGACCTCAGTGTTCAGAAACAGGAGGGCTTGATTGGCAGAGGTTCTAATAGAAATCACCGGGCGCTCAGCGCGGCGGGTGGTAGAAGATACCTGTGAAAGGGAGTACATGGGAAGGTTCTTACTCTAGGAAATGTGAAGACTGACCGAGAGAGGTGAAGTGGAGCAGGAGAAATGTTGCCGAGAAAAAAGGGTTGAAAGTGTTGAAATAAAATGGAGAAAGAAGAGGAAATATGGTTCTTACAGGCCTCTTATAGTTTTTGGGTTTTTGGTCTCAGCCTCCTTTTCACTCTGATGTAGACAAAATTTAGAATTATCGCACAAAGGAAGGTATTAAATGCTTGATATATTTGAAATCGATTCACAGATTTTCGTTAGAACTAAAAATGTCTTCGAGGTGTCCTTTCACAGTGACTTTAAACTGAGATGATGATGATGCTTGTCATATCTTTGATAGGGAGGCAGAAGGAATGGATGTCTGAGGCCTCACGATACTAGGTGGAGTGCCAAAAGGCTCACTTGGAGGTTATCACCAGTGGGATCACTTGTCGACACAGTGACTTGGTAGGTGGGGGTGCTTTTGAATCTTCACTTTGCGTTGACTTAATTAAAGGCAATGAAAACATGCTTTCACCTTATTTTTTACTACCCCTATTAAATACTGTACTATAAACGTTATTAGAATTAATACGTAGTCGTAGTAATGACGCTTCAATTCTTTAAACTCTTTGATCGGCTGTGAATAAAACTGAAACGTATCTCTTTCATGACATTATGGGAGAGGGTAGGATAGTGGCTGGTTTCAATCATAGGCTTTGTAACATCAATTATATCATTAGCCGTATCTTTGTTGGTTGCATTATTTTTTACAATATATTTGTAGAACCTAATCTAGATTTGATTCTCAAGAGAAGTGCCCCGATTAATTAAAGATAATGACATAAAGAAGCAAGCATTCGAGGTGCTTTAATATGATCGAATGAACATGTGAACGCCTTTAACAGCACAGTGTTAACATACCATTAAACATGCTTTTCCATTAGGATAATTTGCTAGATACTTGCTTCAATCATATATTAAATGGACTACCAAAATATTGATTCTAGTATTTTATCAATGTCTTAGTCAAGATGTTTTGTTTCTGACAATTGGATAAATGTTTCTGAACTTTACGAGTTTATTTTCTACTTAATGGGTTTTAATTAACAAAAATCCTTTTTAAAAAAATTAGCGATGAAAGTCGTTGTAATAAAGGATAAAATGCTAATACAAATTGGAAATGGAATCATTGCTGAAGGCAGAATTAAAGGTAAATCTTATGAATATAATAGAATAAATTGTAATATAAATGAGATAAAATTCGAGATCTTATGAAGAACTGGTAAATGTTAAGGAAGACTTGGTAAATTATACAAGTTCATATTAAAATTATGCACTGGTCGTCACGAATATACTTTTTTGTTGTGAGTTTAGATTCAAAATTTCTTGGACAATTTGTAATAATTTTTGTTGTTTAGTAATTAATGACAAAATGGTTACTATTATGGGGCCAGAATATATTGAGTCTCCCTACACTCCTTGTCAATATATATTGCTGATACAACTAGCACAGTGCTATGATTATAAATCTACTCAATGACTAATGATAGTTCTGGTAAGAAAAGTATAAATAAATAAATGAAGTTCTCAATGAATTTGATCAAATAATGGTAGTTGCCCCTTCTTCTTTTCCTTTTATTGTTTTGATTGATTGGAATCATATAAGTTCATATTTGAAGATGGTAGGAGATCGACTTGCTTGGCATATAAGGGTTTCCATGTAATTTTACTAAAAAGTACAACATCAAATTAGTTTAGCAGTTGAAACCCATAATAATCGACTATTCAAATTCTTCTTTACAATTTTGAGTATTACAATTGGTAGATATTAAAAGGATTAAATGACAATTAGATCAGTGAATTTATTTAAAACATTAGTTGGATTTCTTGAATTTTTTATATTACTATTTTAGATCCTTGATATTTTAATACCAATTGGACATATTGTACTGAATATTATACCTTTTCATATTTATGTCTTAATATTTTTAATCAATTTTTTTGTTAAAGGAAAATAATCTTCTTTCATTTAAAATTATTAAAAAGAATCTTAAATCTATAAATAAATCCGATCCAATCCGAATATATGAAAGTATATTTACAAAATCATATTTTCACTTGAATAAAAATATAATAATATCTTATGGGAGTTTGTTATAAATAAGTAGCCCGTTAATTACAATAAACTTTCAAATTTTAACCTAATCTTTTATCCAATTCATATAATATTAACACGCATTATTTGGTGTTGATTTTATTTTTGTTTTAGCTCGCCACTCATTTATATTAGTATTTGCTTGTGCTTACTACGAACTCTCAATCTACCAATAATGATCAATCGAGTAACACACACCTCACATTCTAAATGCATTGTCTTACCTTTGTATTTCATTCATTCTAACAATTTAAACTTGTTATTAATATAATTGATGAAGTGAGTTATGTATGCCCAAATTTATCCGAGCAACCCAACCCGTCCCGCTTGAGAACCGATAAATTGTGTTGAGTTTTAATTTATGGAGTCATAATTTACATTTTCAACTCGATATTTATTGAGTTGATTTTGGTTTTTTCTCCAATCATTTAATCCGACTCATCTAAACCCTTACACCCTAAGTTATAAAATGATTTTTTTTTTAATTTTTTAAACAAATTTAAGTAACTTTTTGAAAGAAAGGTTGAAAATATTCTAATTCCAAAAGTTAATTTAGTTAAAAAAATCTTCTAAAAGACTGTACTTCTTAATTTTTCCCACAATATAAAAGTAAAGGAATATGAAAAAGAAATGAGTAAAATCATTAATTGCAGCTTTATAACAGAGTTTGTCTTTAGTCAACTAAAACATCTTCTGCTTACAAACCAAAAGATCAGAGAAACAAAGAACCAATAGAAATAAATAAAGGGATGCTGGAAGTAGGAATGAATTTTTCTTGTTATATCACTTTCTATGATTTATTTAATGATTTTCTTACACCCCATAAATGATAAAACACAGATTAAAAAAGTGACTGCTATTTCCCTGCAAATAGCAACTCCAATTTTTCATTTTTTTTATCTCTATTTTCAACATTTCCCTCTATTTATACTCCTCATTTGAGTGGCCTTGTGAGTTGTGGCTCAGATACTCCAATTTTCAAGTTCTTTAATTCTTACAGGTAAAATTATAAAATCCTTTGCCTACTTATTCTTTTTTTAAATGTTTATCGATGACGTGAGTTTCGAACCACTAACTTCTTTTCATTAACAAGAGTCTTCTTTATTGGGCTATTCAATCAAAAATAGACGTCTAGTATAAAAAAAATAAAATTTTACTGCATATATTATAAAAAATTATTTAATTCATACCTTCAATTTTTACAACTTTCACATATATAAAAATTATGATTCTGTTATTAAAAGCTACCTTTAGGTCTATAATATGTATAAAAGTAGCAAGCTATCTATATGGTTGTAATAGTCTGAAAATTTGAAGTTTTCTTTGGTTTCCCATGCATTTATATTTATCATGCCTATGCTTTCATTGGTGTTTTCAATCTATAAGTATTTTCAGTAAATACAGTGGCATTAAGTGACAACAGTTTTGGGAAACATCATTTTTCCCTCTGCCAGTATCTAAAAAGTGGTATTTTTTATTCTTAAACTCATAAAGTTATTTGAAGTGAAGGTAACTTTTTTTTCCAGAATTAATGTTACGTTTTTGAATAGGTATGGCTTTCTTGCCGTACTAGCATACTGATATTAAGTACTTTTCCAAATAAAGTTGAATTCTTTTTCTTTCCTAAGTAACTTCTTTTGACTATTTTGTTCCAATGATTGATCACGTACTATTCCGATCAATATATAATATATTTTGCTACTCGACTCTTGTCATTTGGATCTTATCACTGCATGACCTGAATTCGATATAACTCGTCTTTTTAGTAATATTTCGTGATTAGTAGACTAATTATAGTGTTGATTATAAATAGTTTTGTTTTGAGTGTTTCAGATATTTAGAGTAGAGAAGGGAAATGGAGGCTGAGAGACAAGCAGAAGAAGCTATAATCTCAGGCAATGTGAATGGGACTGAAGTTGATGATACCCAAGTGGGGAAAGAGCCAATTCTTGATTTCAAAAGCTTCCTTTGGCATGGGGGCTCTGCTTATGATGCTTGGTTCAGTTGTGCATCAAATCAGGTTCAACTTTTACAGCATCTAAAATTTTGAATTTTTGTTCATGTTTAAGGATGTTTTGGACTAAAGTTTTGAATTTTTCGTGAACCAAGGAATAGTGGCGGAACAAGAATATTTATGTACGATGGCGATTCAATGAACATAAGAAAAATAATAAAAAAATAGAGTAAAAATTTAGGAGGGGAGACAAATAATTTTGGAAATATGTATATTAAAATTTTATTTTTCAATAGCAGATGCTTATTTTTAGAAAAATTAAGGTGGCGAATGCTCCTACGCCTTCCCCTAGTTTTCCACCATTGCCAAAAAACACAAAATCTTGGGGGGTTTTTCATGTTGAAGGAGTTATTGGACTAAAGATTTGAACTTTTTGTGAACCAGGTGGCACAGGTTTTGTTAACTTTGCCATACTCTTTCTCTCAACTTGGGATGCTTTCAGGAATTATACTGCAGATATTTTATGGTTTACTTGGGAGCTGGACTGCTTATCTCATTAGTGTCCTATATGTGGAATACAGAACAAGAAAAGAGAAAGAGAATGTCAGCTTCAAGAACCATGTGATTCAGGTTAGTCTTCTGAGCATTTCCTCCATATATATATTTGTCCAACTAAAAATTAATTTTCTTTTCAAGAACCATATAATATACAATTTTAATTGTTTTTTGCAGTGGTTTGAGGTGTTGGATGGCTTGTTGGGACCTCGTTGGAAAGCCATCGGATTGGCCTTTAACTGCACATTCCTTCTATTTGGCTCTGTCATACAGCTTATTGCTTGTGCAAGGTTAGGAATTCGATATTTATTTTTTGCGTGTTTCAAGTTAAATTGTCATGTAACATGATTAAATAAATTTACAATATTTGTTAGTTCATTCATTGCATTGAAGTTCATACTTTTAAAATGATTTCAGTAATATATATTACATCAATGATCACTTGGACAAGAGGACATGGACATACATTTTTGGGGCTTGTTGTGCTACTACTGTATTCGTACCGTCATTTCACAACTATAGAATATGGTCCTTCTTAGGACTTGGGATGACCACTTACACTGCCTGGTACATGACAATAGCTTCTCTTGTCCATGGACAGGTGACTAAGTAGAAATTATTTGACCTGTTGTTTAAGAATTCTTTATCTTTTTTGGTTTTACTTACTTCAAGCGGCTGTTAAAAGCATTTAATCCATTGGCTATTTTCAGATTGAAGGAGTGACTCATTCTGGCCCCAAAAAAATGGTGTTATATTTTACCGGGGCTACCAACATTCTTTACACTTTTGGTGGACATGCCGTGACTGTGTGAGTGATTCTGCATTTTTGTTAAGATTCATAGTAATCCTTATCAGACAGTTCTCGGTGACTAAACCAAAGTTATACACTAGAATTGGTATTATGGACTTATGGTGTCTGTCTAGTGCTTCAATTAGACAGGAAATGCAATAGTATAGTCTTTAGATGAGCTTGTGGTGTAGTTATGTAATGATTGGCCATTGTGTTACTGCTGACTGTCAAGCTTGACATTGTCTTGGAAGCGAGTATGCGATTTTAAAATGCCTTGTTGCTTTGCGATTACATTTAAAGGTTTTTTGGTTGTCAAATGGCCATTAATATATTCATGTAAGTGTTGAACTAAGGCTTCTTTCCTTCTCCAGGGAAATCATGCATGCGATGTGGAAGCCTCGAAAGTTTAAGTACATATACTTCTTGCAACCCTCATTCAATTCCATGTTTTGGAGCCCTCTGAATAACTCATAGATAATGCAATCGTTTAGCTCTTCTTCCTGAAATGGGTTCGTGATGCAGCTAATGTGGCTTTTTGCTCAAAATAGGTGTAACAGATGAATGATTATAACCGTTCTTTTTAAATGTCTTGTAGTTTATAACTTTTGGATTTGCTTGTACTCCCTTGTACTTTATGAAAGGAAAAGTTCTTCAGAATACGACACCACCAGAGCGTATCTCAGGGGCATTGGCGGGATACTATTGTTATACCAATGGTTCTTGTAAATTATATTTCAACTAACACTTCTGGTTAGCTTAACATCCTATAGCGGCACATATGCTTACATATAAATAACCCGGCAGCTTCTAAATTCTATTCATAGTTCATATTCCTGTTACCTATCATACCCTATCTGCATCAGTTCAGTTGGCAGGTTCATTTATTCATGGGCTGTGATTTTTTTGTCGCCTATTCTGCATTCACTCCCCTTGGAACCATAAATATTCATACACGGTACTTGGACACGATTCAAGCATTAACAGAAATATTGCAAGTATATTGAGCATTAAATCTATAATTTAAACAACAGTTTCAACATATGGGATACTATGATGCTACAAAAGGTTTACATGCTTAAGGCAGAGCTTGAGACGGAACTAATCTAATCCAAAAGATCAACAGAGAGAGGGACAGCTTTCGTTGCAAAAAATTGACAGATGTGACAATGCAATAACCAGAATTTTCCTTGCCTGGCTTGTTCTGTTATTATTTGTAGTTGTTATTTGAGCTCGAAGCAAAACATTTATGTTTGGTGGTATATCAACACATCTATTCAATAACTACTTAATCATCAATCTTACATTAGCTTACTAAACTGGCAGTCTATTCTCGTTACCCTACTTCCAGACAGAGGCACCTCTAAGAGATGGCAGTGGTAACAGGCCCCTGATTTTTGGGAGACAGGCAGTCTGTTTTTTAAAATATACTCCTCATATAATTTTGTACATGGGGTTTTATTCCTATATAGATGTGGCACTTTTTTTTAATAGTTGTACATGAAGATTAAGTAGTAAATTATTTTTCTTGAAGAAGAACAAGAGAATTGCTATTTTAAATGAAAGTTGCCATTATTTTGAATCAATATGTGTGATTAGATCTGAATTTTTTATTGCGTATGAGAATCATTCCATCAACTTAATGATACATGTATGCTATCATATTTGTATCATTAAGTTAATGGAATGAACTCATACACGCTCATATACTATCATATTTTGACAGTGTCTTTGCAAAATATAAATGATAAATGAGATAGATTAACTTAATGCAGGTATGCTAACAGGTCATGATGCTCAAGAATGCCGCGAGGAAAGCCACCGTTCTTTCTTCCAAGCTGGACAGCGATGTATGTAGTGAACATTTTTGTTGTAGTTTGGGTGACTGTTGTTGGATTTGGATTTGGAGGATGGGCAAGCATGGCAAATTTGATTAAACAGGTGGACACATTTGGTCTTTGCCAAAATGGCAAAACAAACACTGATCATCCATCACTGAAATTCAAATGTGGTAGAAATAAGGAGCCTCAACTTGTATGTAATTTGTGCATGGAGACAGTTGGTGTTGTTGTTTTCCAATATGTTATGTTTGTTTAAATAGCAAGTGGGATGAGAGGCTTGAAAATTCTGAGTGTGGTTTGTTAAACGTTTGGGATTTTAGCTTAGTTAATTTGTTTATGGACTGGGAGGACGACTGGATGGTTCCTATTATAGATGGGAAGGGGATAAAATCGGTGGAACTATTTTCACGTATCCACATGAAAACATTCGTTTTTGAATATTGTTTTAGAAGAAAAAAAAGAACAACTATGCCTGAACAGTTAATCTTTTTGGAGCTGGGTTTTATAGGCCAAATCAATTTAGTTCATACGAGATTTTTTTTGGAGCATAGTTCCTCTAATCTTCCAGTATTGATTAGACATTAGGTTTATGCATTGATCAGCAGGGTTTAAGGGGACTTTAGATACCCATCTAATAGTAATGAGATGAACAAACAGAGAATATAATATATGAATAAACAGATAATTATATAGGTTAAACAAATATTTAATACAGTGAACATAAACAACCAAGGTCTTGCTTGCTTTGTATTTATCTTCTTAACAACTGATGTGGCTGTAATCACTGTTAAAGCTGTTTGACTATATGATCTTCAAACAGGGCTTTATTAGGCAACTGGTACTAACACTATAACTATTTCCTAAAAAATAGTTCAAGGAGTTCTAAAAGTTAGGGTTTTTACAGTAGATATAATTAGACAAGGTTCTGGTTCAAATAGAATATAAATTAAATTTTTTTATATAATATCTAACATAGTGTTAGATAGGTTTGATTTTACTAAATCTCTTTACCTTTGAATATTTTATAATATCTTATTTCATAATGATTCTTAAATGAGATATATTGATGAACAATAACAATTAGCAAACTTCACAAATATTTACAACTTTTCAAGACAATAAAATAAAAAAGCTACAATGTTTAAGTCATATGGAATTTTTTGAAAAAGTCTTTGTAAAGACAAAAACTCTAAATGAAATAGTTATGTAACTGTTTTTAATAATTAAAGCCATGATGTAACTTCTTCAAAGAGGCATTTTTATATTTAATGGGTTTGACTCTATGTTGGAGGGATAATTGAACTTTACAAAATGAAAAACACTGGTTCGTTACCTTACTTACAAAATCAAACGCTTTGTTATGTTGCATGGTTTTAGCTTGCTCAATAGAATTTATGAATACCATATGGATGTGAGCAAAACATGGTTTAATTATAATTCTC
This sequence comes from Lithospermum erythrorhizon, assembly GCA_019722365.1. Taxonomy (NCBI): domain Eukaryota; kingdom Viridiplantae; phylum Streptophyta; class Magnoliopsida; order Boraginales; family Boraginaceae; genus Lithospermum; species Lithospermum erythrorhizon. The sequence goes on from JADFUC010000071.1 coordinate 93,001, forward strand.
AGTTTTAAAATGTCTTTTATTAAGAATGTAGTAAAAAATTTAAAAAGCTACATTCAGAGTTGTAAAAGGTATAAAAGTATGCAAACAATCAACTATTATAAAAAAGTAAATTTTTTTTAGATGATCGTATATTTTTAGGGCAGTGGGAGTAGACATAAAATAGTATTTTGATTTATTTTAACCTATTATATCGTTACTTACCCTTTGATCCGTCAAACTTCATTAAACTCAAACTGCACAAATTCATGGTATTATATGTACATAATTTTCTTTTCTTTTTGGTAGGGAAGATGTAGTTCACATAAAAATATGTTGAACATTTATCATCATTGATATATTAATCAGAACAACTTTGACTTGCCTATATTTAGATAGATAATCTAAGATCATTTAAGAAAATGGTCCTCTTTCGAAATAAAGGGTACTTCGATTCTAATGAAAACAAAATCTAGGATTATCATATATCATTATATACAATTTTAATTTGTCAACAAATGAGACTGTTTTGTTAGCAAGGGATATGAAAACATTTACTGGTATATATTCATAATGCAAAGATAATATCTAACAGTTATACGGAATATGAAATATAAAGGGTTAATTGTTTGAAGCAGATAATATAAAGTAGTTGTATTTAATTCATAATAATGTTATCATGAATTACTACCTCATAAACTTCTTAAATGAGTTATGAATTTTGATTTAAATTAAAATAATCTTATTCATAGTATATTAGCTGAAACATTATCTCTTGAGATATATTACTAAATATTATATATACAATAGGTGTTTAGACTTTAAAAATTAAAAGTTAATGATAGGAGAGAGATCCATGAACAAGTAGTGCCCTCTTTATCCACATAACTCATTTAACGTCACTAGATATCTTGAAACATCTACTGTAGGCAGGGACAAACTTTCGTTCTATTTCAGGTCATGTGATCTTAAATGATCTTTCGTGTTCTAATATAGTTTCTGTTCAATTGCTAGTTATAACAAAATCCGCATCTCCATTTTACCCCTTTGGATGAGGTCAAAATTGTCATACCCCAATGTGCTTACGCATACTATAATTCGTATCACTTTTCAAAAATTGTCTCTTATATAATATTAGTTAAACTTTATTCTTGGTTTATATTGATTTTCAATTTCTTCAAATGAGAATTCAAGTTGTCGTGTATCAATTGCTAGTAAATAATAATAGAAAATAGACTGAAATAAATTTTGGAGGAAGATATGCAAGAAAAAGTTTAAATTTGAGCGAAATCTACATAGTTCGACTAGGCTCAAACTTTTCCAGGGCAACTGCTGAGTTTATTTTGAGGGCAGGGGATCGGGCACGATCCGGCGATTGATATTGAGCATAAAAATGGGATTAGAACTTAGATTACAATTAATATTTGGAGGACAGGTACTTTCCCAAAGCTAAAACTATAGGATAACAATGAAAATTGTATTTTTAGGTCCCTAAAATAAATTGTCTATTATTTTTCAATAGTGAAATAATATGGATATATAAATACAAATCCATGATTCAGGATGCAGTGATTAAATTCACGAATCTTAATTCACAACGTGAATTTGACTTCCCTTGACTCCTTGTTGTAATATCAATCGTGTGATATCTACAGTTAGTCAGGAGGTTGGATCGAGAACTAATCATCTAAATAGGAAAACCAAAGGGGCTTGATGAAAAGTTTGGGTTATGAGCCGATACAACAAACCGTTAAATATTAAGCTTGACTCATTAATAGTTGATTCAAAGACACCTAATGGTTTTAATGATTGAACAATTAGCTAATTAAATAGTAATGAGTCGATATCAATAATGTTTCAGTTATCGATAAATACTAAATTACTCAGACGAATTAAATAACTATTTATTGTTGATTTCTATTTATTCATCGATATTCTACATAAAATGAACATAATTGAGAAATACATTTACCGATTATATAGATATAACTTAATTTAACAAATCTGCTTGTATGTGTGACGCTTACATTTCGGATAATAAATGCGTTATAATAATAATAATTGATGATTGCGGCTATTATACTTGATTAATGGTAGATGGCGCTGCGGTGTTCATCGAGAACCAGCGCTGTCTACAATTACTAAATTTGAACACTAGTTACGGATAATCACGTTCTTATTTGGTAAATGAATTGCTGATTGTATGGGCATAACAATGGAACCGATTCATTGATTCCAACCTCCCATTTTGCGGACGTTACATCACTGATTCACTTTATCACGCGTCTACAGTATTGACTATATGAAGTATGTCATGAAACACCCATAACTTTCTTTACTGATGAGCTTGAATAAACATTTGTAATTAATAAACCAATCGGTACCAAGCGTGAGCTGAGATCTTCTTATCAGAGGCGGACAAATCTTCTGACTATGGCTTATCCTTTATACTTCATTTGTGTGACCCAGCATGCTCTAGTTATAATCCCAGCTTAGTCATTCTGAAGCATATGAGAGATGATTCTCATTGGAATACAAGTGTGAGCCTGAAATTCTAAACAAATGTCATAGGACACGGATATACGTATCTTCTGTAGATTACGTTTGGTCATTCAATTCCTTGAACCAGCACGGCCAGGTATGTCTAGATCAATCTTGATCACTAATCAAAACACCGTATTAGTCATATGATGCTTGTATTTCTTCTCCAACCTTCGGCGAAGAGGCACTTTTGGTATCCTATGTTACAGGCTTGAAGGGTGTAGTGCCGGTTCATGTTACCTGCAGAAAACATAGGCTAACTAGGATTTAACCTTTCATTTTCATCGAGGATACACTACATGTATATTATATGTAAATTCAAACATATAGTCATAGCAAACAAGTATATTAAAACATAAAAATATATTCAAATATTTGTTCATATATAAATAGACCACATCATTCCCAGCAGCTTCTTTTGGCTGCGTATCTAAGACCATTTCGTCATCTTTGCGACTTAGTGGTTCCCAGTAAAGAAGTCAATACCTGTTTCTTACATACTTTGACATCGCCTCACATCGGCGTATCTGTCGGGTGATACTTTAGAGTACGTGCTTGGATTTGATGTGCTGGGTTCTTATCTGCTCTTTCAATTAAGTTGATTGACTTCTTTATCGTGCTTCTTTAAGCGGCCGGGCAGCTGCGATGTCTTTCAGTTACGTAGTAGAATCGGAAGCATTCTGTTTGGAACTCCTCGAATCTGCTCCACCCGTTGAGACAAAATACATACGGGCCCAGGAGCGATAGTCGTCTCATAGGTTTAGCGAAGCGTCATATACTGTTTAACTCCCCTCATCTCGCATATACCCAAGAAAGCATCTTTGGTGCTTCGGATACTTCAAGATGCTTCCCATGCAATCCGGTGGCTTTCATAGGATGGCTTGGTATCTGCGGTTTACGCTTAGTGCGCCAAGACACGCCGGTCTGAGTGTCGGCATGATGGATCACATAGAAGCATAAGGTATGTCCTTATTCATTCATCTGGTGGTGGGACTGAGCATTGCTCTCTTTGAATAAATGTCTCGTGGGGAGATTACTGCTGATTACTGCGTATTGAACGCTGCGGTACCTTGTGCGCAAGTATCACGACGAAGTCAAATCAAACGTCAGGTGAATCTTTATTAAATTATATGCGTCTTCGCCTAAGTCTTCGTTGAAACATTTGACGATCATGGCTGAGTTTAGTAAGCCTGCGTTGTTTCCAATGATAAGTATGTAGGCATACAGGACTATGAATGATCACGTAAACTCCCAAGCTTACCTTCTTGTATACTAGATTCTTCCTTGGTTGACAAACTCTTTGATTGATTCATCAAGCGTAGATTTAATACTTGAGATGCACCTTAAGACCATAAATGGACTTTTTGCAACTTGCATACATAGGTCACCAGGGACATAAATATAATACCAGTAACGGCCGTTAAGAAAATAAACGAAAATGAAATTGTGGGTTTTTCCGTAAAATATGAAACCAACTTAAATATTTTGTATTTCTAAATGTTTTATGTTCGGAGTTAGTTGTCGAATTAAGTTAAAGCAGGTATCGGCGAGTTATGGACAGTTTTCATCGGTTGGGCTTTGGAGCTAACCAATCAAACCCATATTGGTCATTATAAGCCCAAAGAACCCAAGCCCAAAGCCTTTTTCTTAACTACTCAGTGGCGGCAGCCCCTTTTTGAAATTTCGATTTTTCTTTCTGATTTTCTCCTCAATTCCACGAGGCTTTGGGCAAACTTTCGGAGAAGTTTCTCCTCATCATTCCCGACGTTTTGAGGTAAAAAAGGTGCATTATTTTCGAGTATTTTGGGAAATCTCCCAACTTTGACTTTCGTTGACTTTTCTAGAAATTGAATTTTATTATTCCATTTGATTAACTTGGAGTTTGTATATTGGTTGTTAAGTTGAAATATGATGTTTAGTGTTAAATTTTGTTGTTTAGGGCCAGTTTGACTTTAGGAATTTGGTTTGACTTTGGAATTTTGGATGAATTATTGTGTGGAATTGTGCGCAGAAACAAGTTGTAATATAGAAATTGATAATGATTGATAATTTGGGATAGAAACATTGGTTTAGTGAATTAAAGTTCGGATGATGTGGGATTTTAAGCCAAAAACCTTGACAATATGGTGGTATTAATGTAAATAAGTTAACGGATTATTATTGTGGTTGTTTTGAGATACAAATATGAATGATAGGTGTTGGGAATAAATAGGTCGGAATTGATCGTCTTGAATTTTGGTATGGAATCGAATTTAGAGATTTAGGATTGAGGTTTATAGTTAGAATTGGTTGAGAGAAGGGTAAAATGGGAATTTCTGAGGAGTTAGCGAGAATGTTAGAAGGAATATTATGGATAGGATGTAGGGGAATTATTGAATTAAGTTGGGGAAACGAGGTTGGACATTAAAATTTCTTTGTCGAGAAGCGTAACGGAAACATGCTTGTAGATTATAATTTTAAATGGGTAAAAGTATGATACTTAAAATTTGGATAAACGAGTTAAATGATTTCGAGTAGTGACACTATTTTGTAATGTGTTCGGACTTAGGACTGATAGGACTAAGCGTGAGGATTGATTGGCGAGGCGTAGGCTAGTGGAAATGCTGCTTGGACAGGGGATTATCGCTCGTTTATTAATTTACTTATGTTTGGATATACATTATGGTAAAATGAGTGTGATAATATATACGTATTGTGTGCCCGTTATTGTATAGTGTGAATCTGTAGCCTACGATTTGTGTGAGGTTCGCGTGTAGTTGATTAGAGGATATTGTGTTGAGCCTATGTGTGTTTTTGTGAAATCTTGAGTATGTACGTATTTATTGATGATACAGTATCCATGTTGAGTAAAATTGTGTGTCAAGATGTACAGTAGTATATACGCTAGGAGTCTGGGGTTTTTATGCGGTTTGGACTTATTGTGATATAGGATACATTATGAGGCCCATTGTATGTTGTTGTGTGTGCACGATATTATATCGTGTGTTTGTGATGTTGAGATGTTGTTGGGGCTGTTGAGATTGAGCACATAGGAAAGAAGCGAGTAGTTACTATATTGAGTGGGTGAGCTTTGCCGGGAAAGGCGGAGTTGTTATCTAATTTTAGGTTGTTGGGAGATGGAGATGGTTTGTTATGTATTATGTGTTGTGATTTCAACACAGTTGTGTTCATTCTTTGTGGGTATATATAGTAATGTGTTGGATGAGTTATTGTTATTTTCGTGAAGTTGCGCGTGTACTTAAGTTGAATGTCACAGGGTGTGCCGTTATTTCGATGAGTACATTGGTATATTTACGAGATAAATGATGATTTACTTTAACTATTGATATACAAATTTGCCATTTATTGATAGAGACTAGGTGTATATGTATATATATAGACATGTATGAGTAATAATATTTCAATCATGTTCGTTAGGTTTTGGGTAAGTTACCATCCGGGTAATCCGTTTCAGTAATTTGTCGAGCTTTACCCCGTTCCTCCCCCAGTTGACGGTGTCCTCAGGAAGTGACCCAGGTTGAGTGCGGTGATTCCATTTAGGTGGCGGCGGGTGGCTAGGATCCTCGGCGGTCCGCTTGTTTTCTATTTAGTTTTGATATAGTTGTTTTATTTTGGTTTGAAGTTATTTGAGCTATAAGGTACATTTTGTATTTTTTGGAGTTCTTAGTAGTGTTATTTATTTGGGTTGACTAGAAGGCCGATAGTTTACAACAAATCGCGTTTGGTTTAATGCTTTTATTTCAATCAAATTTGTCGGTTTTATGGGTTTAAACAGTGTTTAAAACAACCGTGGTTGGTGACTGGTCCCAACCTCGAGGCTGGTGTTCTAATTGTGATATGGGCGTAGGTTTCCCGTTCTTCCGGGTTAAATGGTGTGTGCTTGACTCAGGGTCTTGTACAAATTTTTATTATTCATGAGACTCTTTTATGAGTCTAAATTCTTTTGTTTTATTTTCTTTCCGTAAATACGAGGATTACCATGAGAAATTGAGTTAGATCGAATGTATTTTAGATTGGGGTAAATTTACAGATTAGAGGCGGAGATAAGTGTTGGTAGGGATGATGATCTTTGGAAGAGGTAGACTGAGGCGGAGGTGTAGGCAGAGGTGTTGGTGAGAGGCGAAGTGAGGGCGTGAATTAACGGGTCCCGAGGGAGGAGGTGCAATTTCGGAAGAATCGAGTATAAGGAGAACTTGAGGAGGCGGTGCAAATTGGCGGAGGCCCCGATCTGCGACCAGAGGCAGAGGTCGAGACAGCGAAGTTGTTGGGCCGGTTTTAGAGGACCACGAGTTTCGTAGTGCAGCGACAGAGGGGTGGCGATTGAATTCTTGGAGAGTAGCGGAGAATAAGTTTGAACCAATGGGTTTAGGGGGGATGAGTTAAAGTGAAGTTTCACGGTGTACCGGTTGTAGAGATTGGGCTAGGGTTGGTGGAACCATGTCAGGAATTTGATTAAAGGGGTGAGTCTGGGTGCTTGGGTTAGATTGGAGAATTTTTGGCGAAATTTATTTGGAAACTGTAATGCTGCCGTGGAGAGAGGGAGGCTGGATTCGAGATCTGTGAGGGTAGGGGAAGGACCGTTGATGGGTATGAGGGAGAGGTTTAGTGACTTATGTCGGGTGATTAGGGAGTATACTACGCTGACTGAGAGGATCGCGGGTTCCGTCGGGGAGTTGAGACTGCGATTCGGGAGAGCATCTTGTTCAAGCACACGTTTTCATCGGTTGAGAATCACGGCACTTGAGTGGAAAGAAGGGGCATGCGCGAGAATCGAGGGGTGAAAAGAGGAAGGTCGATGTGGCTGGAGGCTACGGGGCCATCTGTGAGGAGTTCGGAGGAGGAACTTCGGCGGCAAGTCAGGGCGGAGAGTCATTTCAGTCACGCTTGTTGTTAGAACTTCAGGGGGCTCTCGGCGCCTCATTTACCTCCCACAGGTAGGTTTGCTGGTGGTATTTGGTGTTCAGCCCAGTACGAGTTGATGTTACAGTGTAGGCGAGAATGGGCCTGAGGCGAGGATTGCTCCCGGCGCGGAGAAGCGGTGTGTTTTCGATGCAGCGGCAGGGCATTTGCTAATGTATGTCAACATATGGGTTCAGTGCGGCAGCCATAGTTTTACAGTTTGGGGGGGAGGTGGATCTCGGGGTAGCCGGGGTGATCGATTTGGAGGGCCGGCGAATCGAGGGGCCAGCCGGTTTTGGTGGTAGATCGGCGGAGGTGCTGAGTATGAGTGGGTTAGGCGGAAGACGGTGTCGTCCAGCGCGGCGGGAAGCGGGATACTCCGAGAATGGTAGCCAATTTACTCTATGCTGCGTAGTCTTGATGTCATGTTGTTTGATTACGGAGCCACTTCTTTTATACTCTGTGAATTTTTTCTAAAAATATCTTTAAATTTCGAGATATCTGGGAGTACCTTTGATTATTATGGCTGATAAGTTGAGTAATAGAGGTTTATAGAAATTGTCCTTTAAATTAATTGATAATCGTAGTAATTTAGAAGTAGACACAGTACCGCTTTGGGTGAGTGGTTTGACTTGATCTTGAGATGGGTTGGTTGGGAAACACCGTGCGTAATAAATTGTCATCGTAAGGAGGGTGTGTTTACTAGTCGGGTAGGCTGAGAGCTACGAGTTGTTGGGGATAGGAGAGTTTTATCGTCTTGTGTGATCTCGGTGTTAGAAGCTCGTAAGTTACTGAACAAGGATGTATGGGGAGTATCACAGGTTCGTAGCGGACTTGGAGAGATGAGCCTAAGCTTGAAAATGTCCGGATTGTGAGAGAATTCGAGGATGTGTTTCCGAAGGACTACTGAGACACCTCCAAGCAGGGAGAGATTGAATTTTTCGATTGAGTGGTACCGAGGCAGCTCCGATATCTAACAGCGTGTCGAGAATGGCTCGAAGCGAGAGTTGGAAAGGAGTTGAGCAACGCGATTCACGAATTCTTAGAAGGGTTCGTCGAGGCCGAGTTATTCTCCTTAGGGTTCTCGGTATTGTTCGTCAAAGAAGAAGGATGGAGCGATGAGGCTTTGTATTGACTACGGCCAGGTTGAACAAGTGACTAAGAACCGGTGCAGATTGCGAGGGTGATGATCTTTTGACCGGTTAGAGGGGGGGTCTTGAGGGTGTTTTTCAAAAATTGAGTTTGGTCTGGATATCATCAGTTGAAGGTCAAAGAAGAGAGGATGCTCAGGAGAGAAGTCAGTGGTTCGCAGGATATAGACACTATGAGTTCTTGAGTGGTAAGTTTGGATGATACACTGCGGCTTTAATGGACACGATGAATTAGATATTTTAGAGTTCTTGGATAGGTTCGTGGTTGTGTTTATTGACGACATCTTGATTTATTCTAAGAGTGAACTGGAACATGAAGAGCATTTGAGGAAAGTGTTGGAAATCTGCGAATTATAAACTTCAGGTTATGCGCCCAGTTTACCGGGGAGCAGGTTTGGTTGGGAAAGATGAGTTCTTGGAGTGCCATTATCTCGGGAGAGGGTATTAGTGTGGACCCACAAAAGTAGAAGCAGGTAATGAATTGGGAAAGGCCTTGAAGTGTGGCGAGGTGAAGTTTCTTGGGGTTTGGATATTGGAGGTTCATCTGAGACTTTTTGGATTTGATCTATTTTGCTCAGATGACAAAGGATTATTTGAAGGGAGTACCGTTTGTTTTGGGCGAGAAGGTGTGGCCTTGTTTGATAGGTTGAAGAAGAGAGATTGACTCTGACTTCGGTGTTGACACTACAGGCCAGACAAGGGGTATGTGGTGTCTGGTGATGCTTCCATTCGAGAGTTAGGTTAGCATCTTGATCTGAGAATGGGGAAGGTGATCGCATGTCATTGTGATTGAAGAATCATGAGAAAAGAATTATCCTACCCATGACTTGAGTTGGCCTTGTTCAAAATTTGGAGACACTATTTGTATAGGTATTCGGATATTCTGAGACCTTGAGTTTGAGTACTCAGCGCTTGAGAGGAGTTGAATTTGAAGCGTGAGGAGATGGAGCTGAGTTTGAGAGTGACTAGATCTAACGATTGAGTATCATCAGGAGTAAAGAAAGCAAATGTTGTGGCGGATGCCTTAGTCGAAGAGGAAGTTGAAGGGCAGAGGAGTTAAAGCAGATCGGGGGTAGACTTTAGGGGTTAGAAGTGATGGGGCACTTGTTGGCTATGTAGAAAATGAGACCCGGTATTCTTGATAAAATAGGGGAAGTCTGAAAGAAGATGAGAAAGTGCGAGGCCCTAGTTCGGGAGACGAGCGAAATTAAATCGGGTGGGTGGCAGTGTGTCTGCCCGGTTAGGGGGAGGCGGTGGATTTGTGCCCAACAGCCGACCTAAAAAGGGAGATCTTGGATAGAGGCTCATGATACCTCATATAATATAATCAGGGGTACAAGACCTGCTCGAAATTTAGGAGAACTCTGGTGGCCGGATGAGAGAAATTAAGGGTTTTAGTAGCAAAGTGTTTGATTTGTCAACAAGTCAAGACTGACCATAAGCCTTCAGCGGGGTTGCTCTGACCGTTACCGTCTGAATGGACTTGGGAGAGAAGATACTTGCATGGACTTTGTGTTTGGACTTAGAGAACTTCGGAAAAGAAATGATGGGATTTGGGTGATTTATTGGATAGACTATCAGAGACCGCTCATTTTCTACCTAATAAAGCAACCGATGGGCAGGAAAAGTTTGGCCAAGATGTATGTAGACCAAGTGGTGAGATTAAATGGGGTGCAGGAGAGTGACAGCCGGATAGGGGCCAGCAGTTCAGCAGGGTTTTGGAAAGGATTCCGGGGAGGCGTTGAGGCAAATGATCTTGTTTATCCTCAAACGGATGGGTTATACGAGAGAGCGATTCGGGGCGTTGGAGGGCATCTTTGAAGCTTGTGTGTTGAGTTTCTCCGTTAGTTGGGATGAGGAGTTGCGAAAATGGAATTCATGCGGTTTTGACTAGCATTGGGATGGCACCGTTCAGGCTTTGTATGGCCGGAGGAGTGTAGGACTCCGATATGTTGGAATGGGTAGGAGAAAGAAAGAAAAGATTTATGGAGTGCATGAGTTAGTGGGAGAGTTACATAGAGAGGGTAAGGGTGATCTGGCAACATTTGAGGGCAGAGGATGGCTTGAAGAAATGCTGATGGCCTTGTGATAGACTTGTCATTTGAGGTTGGTGAGTGGGTATTTTTGAAGATATCTCACATGGAAGGGTGTGATGAGGTTCGGGAGAAGAGGGAAGTTGAGTCCCAGATACATTGGACCGTTGAGATCTGACAAAGTGGGAGCTGATGAAACTGCAGGTGGCTTTACTGAAAGGGTGGAGAGAGAAATTCATGATGTGTTCATTAGTCTCTTGTTTGGGAAATCGTTCGGATAATTAGCATCTTAAAATTTCAGCCGGATGACTTACAGGGGTTGATTGACCTATGAGGAGGGACCGGTGAGGATCGTGGATCGAAGAAAGTGTCTGTGAGGAGCAAGGTAGTGAAGTTGGTAAAGGTTTGTGGAGGAACCACTTAGAGTGGAGGAAGCTTGGCGTGGGGCCTTGAGGAGGATATGAGGAAATGGTGCCGTCCGAGGTTAAGTGATCTTGTTTGTTTTTTTATTGTGTGAAATTTTTGTTAGGTGGGTAGATTGTAATACCGTTAAGAAACGAAAATGAGAAATTGTAAAGGTTTTTTTAAGTAAATATGAAACCACTAAATATTTGTATTTCTAAATGTTTATGTTGGAGTTAGTTGTGAACAATTAAGCAGAACTGCTCGGCGGAGTTATGGACGGTTTTGCATCGGTTGGGCTTTTAGGCTGACCCAATCCACCGGCTTAACAATGGTCGTTCTCGTAAGGGCAATAAAGCCTTTTGATTTTCTTTCTCGATTTTCTCCGCCGATTCCACGAGCTTTGGGCTTAAACTTGGAGAAAGTTTTCTCCTGCGATATTCCGTCGTTTTGAGGTAAAAAGGTGTAATATTTTCGGTATTTTGTTGAAATCCCAGCTTTTGACTTTCGTTGACTTTTGTAGAAATTGAGTTTTATTATTCCATTTGATTATTGGGTTGTATATTAGTTGTTTTAGGATTGAATTATGATGTTTAGTGTTGAAATTTTGTTTTTAGACAGGTTTGACTTTTTGGGAATTTGGTTTGACTTGGAATTTTGGATGAATTATTGTGTGGAATTATTACTGAGCTAGAGATTGTAATATAAGAAATTAGAATGATTGATAATTTGGGTAGAAACATTGGTTTAGTGAATTAAAGTTCGGGTGATCGCGGGTTGATTTTTAAGCAAAATCTTGATAATTATGTAAATTAGAGTATTAATGTAAATCGTTATTGGATTAATATTGAGTTGTTTGGGAATACGAATATGAGCGATAGGTGTTGGGAATAAACTGAATTCGAATTGGTCGTCTTGAATTTTGGTATGGAATCAGAATTTAGAGATTTAGGATTGAGGTTTATAGTTAGAATTGGTTGAGGAGAAGGTAAAATAGAGATTTACACGAGGTTAGGCTGAGAATGAATGTGAATAGGATGTAGGGGTATTGAATTAAGTAGAGAGCTTGAGTTGGCATTAAAAATTTCTTTGTCGAAAACGTAGGGGAGACTTCCATAAAGCTGTAGATTATAATTTTAAATGAGTAAAAGAATGGTGCCAAAATTTGGATAAAAGCAGGTTAAATGATTTCGAGTTGTAATGTATTTTGTAATGTATGCATTCGGACTTGGAATGATGGGACAGTTGATTGGCGTAATGCGCTTTGAGGTGGGGATTATCATTTCGTTTGTTAATTTCTTTATGTTTGGATGTTCATTATAGTAAATTAGGTGTGATAATATACTCGTATTAATGTACCAGGTGTGTGTATAGTGTGAATCATGGCCTCGGTTGTGTGATTGATTAGAGGGATATTGTTGAACTATGTGTGTTTTAGTGAATATGAAGGTATGTCTTGTATGAGTAGACATCTACATGTTGAGTAAAATTGTGTCTTTGAGATACCATTTTCTCACTAAGTGCGGAGTTTTTGTCTGGTTTGGACTTATTAGTATAGGATACAGTGTTGTATGTTGTTGTGTGCTTTTGATATTATCGTATGTTTATGATGTTGAGATGTTGTTGGGAATTTGGTGAGGGTGACTTTGCCGGGAAAGGCGCGAGTAGTTACATATATATTGATGGGTGGCGCAGGAAAAGTTATCTAATTTAGATTGTTGGGAAATGGGAGGATGGTTTTCTTTATGTATGTGTTGTGATTTCAACATTGTGTTCATTTACTTGTGGGTATATAGTAATGTTGGATGATTATTGTTATTTTCGTGAAGTTACTTGGCGTGTACTTAAGTTGAATATACATAGTTATTTCGATTGGTATGTTACGAGATAAGTGATGATTTACTTTATTGTATTGATACTGATTGCCCATTTTATTTAATTAAATTTAGTTATATATATATAGATGAGTATGAAGTATGTATTTGTCTGTATGTTCATTCGGACACAGGTAAGTTACCATCCAGGATTGATCCATTTCAGCTAGTATCGAAACTAAGATTCTCGCCCAGTTGACAGTGTCCTCCGGTGACAGTTATGAGAATAGGTGATTCCGTTTAGGTGAAGCGGCGGGTGGCTAGGTTCTGAAGGTCACTTTGTTTTCTATTTAGTTTTGATGTAAGCAGGTTGTTTTTATTTTGGTTTGAAGTTGTTGGAACTATAAAGGTACATTTTGTGCTTTTTGATGTTTAGTTGACTGAAGGCCACGATGGATTACAACTTAAATAAGCGTTTTCGGTTTCAAGCTATTTTTATTTAAATGACATCGGGTTTTATGGGTTTTAAAAGCAGAATTTCACGTGTCCAGCAATCGATTGGTATTTCAGATATCTGAGTTGATAGCGATTCTAACCTCGAAATACGACTCGGTCGTCCCAGGTTTATGCCGTGCTCTGCTGTCTTCCTCTAAATTTCCATTTAGGAAAGCGGTCTTTTACGATTTGCCATAACTGGCAGTCATGAAATGCAACGATATTTAAAATTATCAGTTGGTTTAAAACATAGCCTTTGGCGAGTAAGTTTAAATGCGTAGTCCATCCGTATTGAACTTGTTTGAAACAGTTGATCAACTGACTGTCAGCGTTTCCGTCTTTCATGTTTCTTCTTAAATACCCATTCGTTCGATAGGGGCGGGCCCATTTAGGTAAATCAACAAGGACCAGTTTGGTACATAGAATCCATCAGTTATGGCTGTTGCCGTTTAATAGGCATCCTTGCTATTCATTTGCTTCTTTTGGCAGAAGTGGGCTCATCGCTTCGATGATGAAAGGCTTGGCATGCAAATTGGCGATCTGTTGGATCTCTAGGGGTTGGTTCTTCCACGACCACGTGGATCGAAACTGGGTCAGAAGAAGGTTCCAGTTGTGGTGTGTGGATGCCTGGGTGGATGCGTCGATATTGAGCTTCGTCGGGCAGGGAACTAAATGAGATGAACACCGTTATACAGTCATACGGACGGATAATTCACTTTTCAAGGGAATACTCGCGTTACGTAGATGATTTTATTCTAGCAGGGTAAGTAGTAACCAATGTTCACTTGGATATCACATGAAATAATTTGCTCCGGTTGGACGCTTAGAGTTTATCTTTTGTTAATCTCTTAGCAAACATGACCCCAATCTTTAGAAACCCAACTTAGAATCTTTACGAACCCACAGTTCATGGGAGTTTATGTGACAGTTTGGACATACATTTAAGGTAAGTGCCGCTTAAGAGTCGTATCCCCGAAGTGGCGAGGCATTCGGATAGAATTTCATCACTAGATCGAACAACATAGAGAAGGGTTAGATTTACCACTTTCGAGCGCGCCATTCTTCAGAAAGTTCTATTGAACAGTTGAAACAATACCACACTCTACAAGATGAGTATTAGACTGCGTATTTCAGATATTCTCCACCTCTATCGGACGAATGCTTTTATTGTCTTATTCCGGTGGTTTTATCTTCATTTTGGAACTCCTTGAATTTCGAAGGGCTTCGTGTTTGTGTGCATCGGATACAAAACTGAAACATCTCTTATAGTCGTCAGTAAATGTAATGAAGTAGATTTATAACCTCCTCTTTGAGATGTATTCATTGGCCTTTATCACATTGATTAATGTATGATCACGATAAATCACTTTCATTTAACTTGATGAGGCATTTTCAGTATTTTTACTTGAAGACAGACTATGATTCATAATCGAAACCTTCAAGTATTCCACGGTGGAGTTTCTTGATTCGGTTCGTTAATGTGACCTAGTACGCAATGCCAGCAAGTATGTTTGGTTTAAGTCGTTAGGCTTACGTTTTAAGTTTATGTTATATGACTAATTATTCGTATGCAAAGCGTATAGACCATTTTTGAAGGGAGGCGGTGCAAATGCACCCATTCACGGTGATCCTAAATTCATAGGGATCTATTTTAAATGAAAAACCATCATTATTCAAAAGCGAGAAATAGAAATAATATTCGTGATGCCAATTTAAATGGACCCGTGGAGCAAATTAAACAATGGATCTATTCTGAGGGCATGACACTTGGCGCCATTTCCTTTGCAGGATCATTTCCCCTCTTTAAGTCTTCTACTTGACTTGAGGTTCATGCATATTCACGACAAAATATAGGGAACCACAACGGTGTCTACTTCCCACGAAGTAAATTAGAAGTTGTACAAACTTGATAACATACACATGAGAACTGGTGTTTATTAAACCATTTTTCCTATCTGAGTTGAATTTCCCTCAGGGCCGCTTTCGGTGACCCTTGGTTTTTAATAGTGGCGGTGCTGTCATGCGAGACACCTGCCCTTCTGCATCTTATGACGTTTACATTAGAGCAACGACGGAAGACTTCTTATTCGTATCAAAAACTACATTAGCATCGGCTGATAGTTGTTGTTTATGAATCTCGGCGAGCTTGATGACCTTGTACCTGCTTATAGCCTTTGAGTATACTTAGACATATCCCATTTAAGCGAGATCTCATGGTGATAAAGAGCTTTCTAACTTGGGGCTATACGCATCAAAGGATCTACGCGGCTTGGCGAATCATGGTTCAAAGTTTTGTTTTCGGATATAGTTTTGAAATGCTAAAAATAAGAAATATTTCGAGAAACATTATAGAACATTTAAGAAACAATGTAAAATCTTGAAAATACAAAATAAATTATATATATTAAAACATATTTATATAATTATTCATAATAGTATTTTGAAATCAATGATGTAATCCTCAAATGTTTTAAATAAAGTTTTAATAAAATTTATATTTTTAAATAAAATATTCATAATTAGTATTATTTGAAAAAATATCTAAAAGTTAATGGGCAATTGTAATTATCGTAGATGAATTTTCGAGAGTCACAATATAAGGAGATTTCTATCTAGTAGAATCTATATTCTCAAAACAAAGTAGTGCCGAAATAGTCAGTAATTAGAAATTCGATTCTGCGGTTTGGTCCAGTAAAGTGGCACCGATGCACAAATTATGACCCGCCCCAGTGGGCCCACGAGGTTGGGACCGTCGTGACCTGAATAATCAGTGCGCCAGTGGATAGCGATAAAAATGACTTGAACAATGTGATAATAAAATATTACAACTCGTCAAATGAGTGAGCCCAACAACACTACAACATTGAAAAGTAATAATATAAACAACATCAAACAACTTGTTTTACCACTAGAACAACAATAATTATTAAATTTTAACTTAATAAAAACTCTATGAAGATAAAAGTATATTTGAGGTCTTGAAGCCACATACCTCCATGAATTAGCAGCTACTCGGCTTGATGCATCTGTGTCCCCTTGACAACCTAAGCAAAAGCATAGCCCATAGGGAGAAAATAGAAATTCGACTGGAAGGTGAGTGAAATAAAATATCCTGAGAAGTTAACCATGCCTTATCATACAAACAAGGATAATTGAGTCCACACCTATTTAAGGCCTGCAGATTTATTATTTTATATACTCTTAATCTTTTCCTTAAACGGCTTTCAGGCTAGTAAACCAATGCAGCGTCAATGACTTACTCATGATGCACTTAATCACAAGAGATATCTCTCTCTGTTGTTATCTTTACGAGTATGGCTAATTCGATATAATATACAACTCAAACATACCGCGACTGACATTTCACAAATCAAGCACTTATCTTTAGTTCACTGAAAGTGCTACTCCCGATTATGTTCTGCGCTCACAATAGGATGTTTGTCATAGAACCTCGAATCATTTCATTATCTTAATCTGTTGGAGCAACGTGTGTCTTAAATCAGAATGGCTTAGAAATGCGAATTATCTACTTCAAATTCTTCATTTTAGTCTAAGACTTATTCACCTCGATAGTATCATTAAATTGGTTAGATCATAATTTATATATAACCGTTTTGAATCCAACTCCGCTATATGGCAAATATATTAACATCATCTATAGATTTCCCAAACGAGCGTCGATTTATAATTTTATCACATGAATTCATAATTTCAAAGTTATTTTGTATTCTTAACTCAACTTTTAACCTTAAAGGATGTATAACGATTAATACCTAGGATCAGAAAATCGATAATCTATTGATAATACAATGAAACTTAATTAAATGAATTTCATCGAAGGCAACATCAGTATATTTTGATATCCATAACCAATAAATGAGTCATAAGGCAGGATCATACAACACCATAGAAAATTTAACTGGCATGTCAGTATAATACAAAGTCTGATAATGCACACACGTACTTGAATAAATCCACGGAGACTTCGACTTAACGTGCTCTAGTCGTGAGCCGTACATCTACCGTATCTCATATTGCTTCAACCTACAATGCTGGCATATGCCGATCCGTCTACTGAGGAATGGACCAATCGCAAATAAGCAGCAAGCTCTTATCACAGTAGTATAAGGCCAACCTGACATTACACACAACAAAGTGATCATAAATAATCATACAGCATATACCGAGTATAAGGCAGCGCCGACAATACACACAACAAAGTGATAATAGATCTCACGCGCTTATGCGAAGTATAAGGCTGACCGGAACAATGTCTGTGTGATATTGAATCTCATGTTGCACTTATACGGTAAGGCTAACAGAAGCACACATGAAAGTGATAATAGTCTCATCAGCAACATACGAGCCTGGTATCAATGGCGTCACGTATCACGCGGGAAGGAGAATTTTAACCTATTATCCCGACTATAGGGTCGTATCCTAATACTCAAAGTGGCACCGAAGTCACGTAACTCAACCAGCACCACCCGGCCCGACTAAGCTGTTCCCCAAGCAATGCGAAATTACGGCTAAAGCGTCACCGCGTAAAAAATCAACGGAATGTGGCGAGAGGCCGCGAGGAAAATCTGAAGTCTTGTGAGGCCAGGAACAGAAATGCCCGACAAAGCCACGAGAATCTGAGCGTAAGTTGAGTTCAAAGCATGCTACCTCAGCAAATGTAACGCCCGCGATACAATCACATTATCGCGTCATGTTCATTAAAGCGAATCACATATAATCATACAACAATGACAAATTATACTATTCTGGCATAACCGTACCACGATGACATGTTTCATAATTTAAAGTAAGTACGTAATATAAGCATGATGAGATAAGTACTCACGCAGTTAGCAAATAAGGAAAGCGTCCGCTTCAATGGGTACTTTCCACGTTCATGACTAATGCAAAACACCGAAAATATAATAGCTACTCTAACAATTTTAACCATATCTTAATTCAATTCGACTTTTGTGCGTTTAGTTACAAATTGACAACAGGTATATGATTCTTAATTATGTTTATTAACGTCAAATTGGCCAATTTCAACTATCCGACTAAATCCATAATGACGGCAGCATATAGAAATCTGCATTTGGCCAATTTAAATCGACTGATATATGACTTTTCCAACTAGTAAACCCATTTCTAACAACCTCGATAAATCCATTTACTATTCAAAATATAATAAAACTAATTTCATATATATTCACCAACAATTTATAAATCGTAATTTATCGAAACAATCGCATGATAAAAGGTCCAAATGCGTATTTATACTCTCAGCGTTTTGAAAAACAGGCTTAAAGTCAACTCAAGGAAGTCAACAAACTACTGACTGCTCTACCCAAAATAAATTATTATCACTCTCACATACTATAATCTAGGCACAGATAATAATTATAAGCAATAATAACCCTGGCAGAAATTGACTAAATCCCCAAAAGTCATGATCACAAAACACCTGTTCTAAATCGAAAACTTAACAACAAAACAGGCCAATTTAGAGCCCAGAGAATGGGTGGCAACAATAAAATCAAAATACAAAAAGTCAACATAAGTCAACTGAAATGAACTCATGAAGTACAAAAGTTTAAATTCTTTCTTGCTTGAATCGAAGAGGATGATGAGGAGAAACTTTTCAAGAAATTTGAGGTCCAAGCTTGCGAGGAATGGAAGAGAAATCGAAGAAAAAAAATCGAAAGGGGAGGGTGTACAGCATCATGAGGAAGATGAGAGATGGGTTCTCTTTTGGGCCTTGATTGGTTGATAATGATTAATGGAGTTATTGATAGTTTATGTGGTGAAGCACGTCGTTTTAATTGATGATCTTTATGGGTTTTAAGCTTTATACCGACAGTAAGCTTCAGCATTAATATTTACAGCTCAGAATTATATTATCATGACTAATATAAATCCTTCCGACTCTGACTTTAAAATTTTCAATCTTAGAAATATACTACAATGAAATAGATTCGTTGTATTATCATTTTGATTTCTCCTCGAAATACTCAACGAGCAATAATTATACTATTCTGATAATATTGAAATGCGGGCAGGTTATTACACAAATGGTTTCCTTTAAAATTATTATTATAATGTGCGCCAAATGGTCCCATAAATTAAAACTTAAGATTAAGTGACCCATGAGTTTAGCGAGAGAAAAAAATTTAGGGGTCAAAATTGCTAATTTAGATAATATTTTGGGGAAAAAATATAAATTTAGCAAAATTGAAATTATTGATTAGGCCAAATTAATTTCCTCTTGATTAGTTTACTCTTGATTAATTTCATTTTTGGTTAAATTTATGTTTTTTTCCCAAAATATTTAAATTATATTTTTCACCCAAAAAAACCTAAATTCTATTTTCCATCAACATTTAATGGAATAGTTAATATGTGGACCATTTGGACACACGATACACAGTTACAGGGACCATTTGCGCATCGGTGCCACTTTCGAAGACCAACTGCAACTGGCCCCCAATTACTAGGATCATTTCAACAATTACCTCTCAAAGCAACAAATTAAATGATATACAACAATATCTACAATGTTTTTCCTCCTAATTTCGAAATTACATTAACATTTCGTTTCTATTCATTCAGAATAGAAAAATTTAGAAATTTTAATCCATAAGCTTTCAAAATCACATTAACATTTCGGTTCTATTAATTCAAAATATAAACATTTAAAAGTTTTAATACATGACCGTTGTCAGTAAATGAAATCTTGAACGTATTTAGGCAGAAACTTCGTCAAACTTTTGCAATCAGCACAAAGGGGGAAAGACTGAAACTACTTACGTTTATGAAATGAAAGCTATTTATCGCAGGAAAATAATAGGGTTTCAAGTTTCAACAAATATGAGTCTGACTTCATTCATGCCTTCTAATGTCTTCTTATTGAGTACTACTAAATATATGATGTATTATTTGGTCATCCTAACAATTCATTATGTTTACACTACTATAAAATTATTACGTATAATTGTTAAATAAACAAGACAATAATCGATGGTAAATTGACATGTACACGGTATAGGGATTATTATATAGATTGACTGAATTATTAGTCTTTCTTTAAGGATCAGATAACCATTAGTTATCCTAACCAACTGAGTTCGATACTTGCATTTCGAAGAGTTGTCAGGTGGAACTCAGTAATTTTTTTACTCATTAGCTTATGAAACGTACATTTCGACATATTAAAAATTTGGGCTTCAAATACAAAAATAAAAATAAAAATGAAAAATCTTAAAATATTGTATAAAATAAAATTCTACTTTATTAAAATAATATATATTATATAAAATAAAACACTACTTTCTTAAAATACAAAAATTGCTCAATTTCTTTGAAGAAGGACGGGTAACTAAACTTATAGACAGGCTCAAAATTCAGCTCAGTTAACTTGAGGCATTTCGATTAATTTTTTACTCGTTACTCGAAAGTGGGGTAATTCTGCATTTATAAAGAAAGGTCAGGATAGCTTCGATTATCATTTCGTAGTTGAGAAGCTTGTTAACAACACTAGATATTATATGTAAATTTTATCGCATAAATATATAGAATATCTTACTATTGGAATAGGTTTGTCAGTGAAGCAAATTGCAACCCTTCATTGACTCATTACCTTTATACAAATCAAAATAGCAATTATAATAGTTAATTGGATAGGTTTTATTCAATAAAGTATAGGATGCACAATTTTAAAAAATGAATCAAAGACTGTTGTTTGCTAATAAACATATATGTATCTGCAATCTTCAATACGACTAACAAAAGAAATCACTTACGCTGTAATAATCATATCAAGTACATAAACAAGTACTGAAATGTAATTCAGTTTTAGCAATATGTATAACTATGTTTTCAATTTATGTGCTTTATATTAAGGATAATATGAACATATATACTTAAATCAATATTAGGGTACGATATTGATTTTGTACAGATAATACAATTATTTTAATGTGTAATTATTCAAGATTTTTTCACTGTATAATTATTCTAGATTTTTTGTGTGGAAATAAGTGTAAGTGAACATGTTAAGTTATGTACGACCGATTTTAGTTCAAAATCAATATAAATACCCAAATACTTAACCCATATTAATTAACACCTAAGCCGCGCCCACTCAGCAAAATATATACCATGATCATCATAAACCCATATTCATTAACATCTATTTCGGCACTCCATAATTATCTACTTGAACCACTTAGAGTACATGTAACATTCGGATCTCACAAGAGAATTAAAATAAAGAAGGCTGAGAGGTAGTAAAATAGAAAAAATAAGTGCTTTTGTAGAACTTATAAATGGATAAAAGCCAAAATTGTCCTATTCATATCCTAAATTTATATTCTCTCTATTATTATTTTAATAATAAAATGAATAATAGAAAATCTACTAAAAGTTATTTTAAAGGAGAATTTTTAGATACAATATACAAGTATTATTATATTGTTTGTAACTTAGGAACTAAACACCAAAAAACTCAAAATCACTAGTCCGATCCTTATTAGTCAAAGTTAATTGTCAACCGAGATGCGATTTGATCGCAATCACTATCATGTACTAAATTAGCAATATTGACACTAAACTCATATCGAGTAGGCATTCATAAAGTTTTTTCACATTCAACTAGGCATTCATAAATTTTTTTCTCTCTTTCATTATTTAACACCCAATGACTATCAATACACAACAACTAAGCATTCATAAAGTTTTTTCACATTCCTTTTCATCTACATAATGCCATCTCAAGGGTTTTTTTGGTATCTTTATGCTACAAACTCAGGCTCTATTTATAGATATTGAAAAATAAAAATATTGACGAATGAAAAAAATAATAATTTCAATATAATTATTTGGCTATAAAAGCCATTTTAAAAAATAAGAAGTTCACTTTTCATCATGAGCCATATTTAGCATTGAATTGCCTATAGACAAATATTAACAAGGGAAAATTGGGGAATAGATTTAGCATAAAGTTGCCTACATGCTGCATCTAATAACATCCCAATTGCCTGCTGTATTATGTGGGACTACATCATAACTCAATCGTATTTAGTATGACCGAATTGAAAATTAACTCTTACTAGTCACAACAATGTAAGTTTGTGGTTCTCATAAGTTTCGTTTATATATAATTTTGACGTCAAAGGATTTTAAATATTTCTTTAATATATCTTAATAGTATTTTTATTTAATTTACTAGTTGTGAAGTTAGGTTTTCAACAAAACGAAAAGGTCAAAAATATAAAACTGCCATTTAATACAGTATGCCTACAAAATCAATGTTTAGAATTTCAAGAGCTAGGCGAGGTAACCTTCATACAATAATTTCTTTATTTTACCGTCTGCACTTGACGATTGATGGTTCCACCTTGCAGATCTGTATGATGATTAATTAGTATATACCTATGTTGATTATATATTACAGTGTGAGTACTGGATCTTAGATTGAGGTTTCAGCTTTTTATATACTCCTACTACATTAATTACAGTAGATTCTAGCAGCCAATTGTACCTCAAACACTTCTTGACAAAACCCTGCAAGCCCAAATATTGATCGGCTAGTGAAAGTCCAAAAATACAAATTTTGTTAATAAATACTCTTTCCATCCACAATAGATGAGTGTCTAAGAGTTGTAATAGTTTACTAATATACCCTATAATCATTAAAAGTAAAATCAATTATTATATATTTATTCCATAAAAAATACTTTTAAAATTACTATGAAACTTGCATATAAGTATTAACAGTTTGAGATTACATTAAGTCCGTCAATATTAATTAGGGGTAAAAAAGAGAAAATAAGATTAAAATTACATAGAAGTTGTAAATGATCATTGTGTGAAAAAACCAAATTTAAGATAATAAATATTGTGGGCAGGAGGAGCTTTTAAATTATTACTCGATAAATTAATAAACTCTTTAAAAACTAATAGAATTCGTATAGTGCCCGGCTTGGATCGGTTAATTTATAAAATTAATAAAATAATAAGATAATAATTTTCCATTGAGAACCTATATAATTATAGGTCAAGCGAATATAAATCTTCAATTCTTTAAAATTAAAAAATGATGATTAAAATTTTTATAAAAAATATGACTCATAATTATACATTTCTTTTAAATTTCAAGTCACAATTGAATTATAATTGATTTAAAGTTATTATCAAATTCCAATGTCTTTTATCAACTTCCAGTGTCTTTCAATTATTATAATTATTATTCTTAAATACTTGATAGATTAAAAGTTATCATGAATTGTTCACAGTTAGTTCGGTTAGGTTTCGAACAAAATTGAAACTAATTCGTTAGTTCAAACGAACTTAAATAAGGATTAGGTTTACGATTTTGCTTGAAATTTCATAAAAAACTGTAAATTTAAGAAAAATTATCAAATTTTAGTTCCAATTATCAAAATTACTTCAATTTATTCAACAAATTAATTTCAACTTCAGTCCAATTTCAATCAACAAGTTAATTTCAACTCACTATATACTTATAGTATAAGTATAGTAATCGGTTCGGTTCGAACTACATCGATTTTTTAAGGCCCGAACGAGCGATTTTTTGAGACCTAAATCATTTCGGTTACGATAGATTCATAAATTTTTTGTATCGATTCGGTTTCGGTCGGTTCGAGTAGGTTTCAGATTTTTATCGCGCCAGGATTGTATCAACTTTGTGCCTCAAGTATGCTTACAATAATTTATTTTATACGGAAATATGAAATTTTTAGATTAATATCTTTAAATTAATAATTTTTAATTTATCGATAAATTTATAAATTAGTAAATTTGATCGAACCCGATAGAGTGTTTACTGTATATACCTTTTTATATAATACTCTACCCATTTTAATTTACTTGATCATATAGCAAAAATTTTCCTTTTATTTTTTCTTGATCATATAGGAATGCAATGCAACTTTATCTTAATTTTTCCATATTTGTCTCTTAAGAAAGTATTTTTATCTTGTGATCAACCCAAATTGTTTTCTTAAAATATTTTTAGGATATAATGTAATATTATTCAATCCACTTTTATAAAATATTTTTTACTTCGCTGATCAAATAAATTAAGAAGCAGATAGTTACTAATTTTACGCTCCTCACTCGACATGATCTGAGTTTGTCCAGATTTAGTATGCAGTACTAAAGTAAATGTACATAAAAAAAGCAATTGTAAAATTTGTTTTTGAGACTTCGTATTGCTAGGAAAGAATCTTTTTTAATAGATGATTGATATTCATTTATAAACTCTAGAATTACTAAATTAAGTCCAGAAATCCCTCAGAAATAATTAATCAGTTATAGATATGATAGATTACAAATCAATGTCACCAAAGAAAATACAATACATACAGTATGATAACCTGATGAGTCCAAATTAAACTCTGTCTCAGATATGTGATGGATCTCTTTGATGGAATAATCTTTCGGCCAAACTTTTCTTGTAGTATCGGTTGCATAGTGGGGTAGTGTATCCATAAATTATGTTTTCAGGTGGATGAAGAAATCGAAGTAAATACCGAATTTATTAAAAGAAATGAGAAAAAATATTACCTGAAAATGTGTAAAGAAAATTAAAATGGTAAGGGAGATAAAGGAGCCACCCAAAATGGTGGTTATCCCCAACCTAGAAAGATGAGTTGGTTGAGAGAGTTGAGAGAGAAAGAGGGAGGAGGTAATGGGCGATCGGTGCAGTATTCGAGGAGGTATGTCTGAGGAAATTTGGAAAACATCTTGTTTATGATAATTAAAGTTGAAGAGAGCTGGAAGTGCAATCCAAATGGAGATGAGATGAATAAATCAAGAATTGTAATGAGATGAATAAACCGAATTATAATGTAGCATGTAAATAAGATTTTCTTTAGAATTAAATTTCATCATTGTTTAATTAATATAAATAAAGTTGTATTATAATAAATTAGTTGTTATTACTACTGTCAAGCTTTTGTCCAAAACAACAACATTGAAATGGCAATCCCCTATTAGGCCCGGTACGGGCCATTTACCATTGTCTCGTTTGTCACGTCTTCTTTTACACTTTGGAATATCCTTATATAAACCTATGCATACAAGGTTAAAAATGGAGCAAATAGCTTCAAAGATCATTCACATTAGACAAAATTAAATATTGATCATCCCTAGTTCATTTAGGGCATTTTGGGTCACTAAAGTTCCATGAGGGGAAAGGTGACTTTGGGGCGAAACAAAATATTTAACATTTTTCACATTTTTCAGTATTTTGACTTTTCATCATTTGGGGTGTCTTTGAACTTTTCAATACACTATTTACTTCCCCGTTGTTTTGCGATTTTGACTTAACCACACCCAAAATTTCGATGCTTAGCTTTCACCATTTCCTCAAAATTTCGGTCTTGGCTGTTACTTATAGTCTTCCTCGTCATAATTTGAAGAATGGAAGTGTCAAAGAGTTATTTCTTTGCCAAGTGTTATTGGAAAGACTTGCATCAAGCTTGTTTCACATATGATGAAAATCAGGCGAATTTTTCGTTTGTTGTCGATGAAAATTAGTATCTTGTGGTGTCGTCCCCAATGTATTCTAATGTATTACTCATTGGTTATTCTTGTGGTATGTACCTGAGTAATAAGGGCCATAGTTGGATGGAATGAGACGATTATGAGGCTTCGCTAGAATGCCGAGGATCGTGTCGCGAGCGGCATGAAGATTGCAGTTGCGAGAAGTTGGTGGGCTACAGCTAGGAGCCAGCAACGTTTGTGAGATGAAATTGAACCTTGTGGAGATGAAGCTGCAAATGGAGCAAGATAGTATGATCTGATTGCAAAATGAGTTGTGCGATGCAAAAGCACATGCAACCTATTTGTCGAAAGTACTAAGAGGGATTGTTATTGTTGTTCTCCTTTTTATATTGCTAGTATAGTTTGTTTAATGGCAGTGGTAATCATGTTGTAATAACGTGGATCCATTTGAGTTCAATGAATATCGCGAACTATTATGTATTTGAATGGAATGGATACCAGACTATTTTGTTCTTTTGTGTATTGAATGATTGTGAGTGTTAATCATGTGGTAATGAACTATTTTGTTTGGTATAATGCAATGTACTTGCTTTGAACCGTTTAATTTAATGAATGTGAATACGAAACAGATGATTGCAAATTGAGGGCGATGGTTCACTAATTATACAATATTTGAAGCAATTGTTGATCATTCTTTATAAAAAGTTATCAGACCACTGTGTTGATTGTACTTCATTACATAAAAGACCAACTTAATGGATTGTTTCATTAGACAAAAGATAAAAGCAACAGCTACTTGTTCGGTTGCACTTCTTCTTTGGAGTGGGTTCACTGTCCATTCATCGATTTGCCGTGAAATCTTTAACAATTGCAATGTTTTCTTTGATCCTCAGGCTGCCTCTTTCTCTTCTTTTGGGCGAGTTCGGTTGTTTCTTTATTTTCTCCCAGCTTTCTTACTGTTTTGCTTTCCTTTGTTTGCTTTTCTCCCCAGCCTTTGATGTCTCCCCATACATAGTTTAAGGTTTAGCCAAATCAAATCAAAAATGAAAAAAATATATATGAGATAACAGATTAAACCATACGATGTACATATCCTCCTTGGTTGGATTTGCGGACAAGAAACTTCTCTTGTTATGATTTGTCCCCATTCCATAACGTTGATCTCCCTTGATAAAACATATTTCTTTTTATCACTTTGTCCCCTCTCAGCTCTTAGGTAGGCAGAACATTTGTGCGTCGGTGGTGACTAAGGAAGCACTCTATTTGTTTCATTGCGAGGTAACATTCGGTTGTGGGATATAAAACGTATAATATGTTTGAATGAACTATGATACTATATGACTCATCTACCACATAGTTGGTAATTGTTGTTGTAATTACAGCAAGCAATGGATGGAATGTCTTGCGTAGTATTCCTATAAGTTTCCATGATACAAATTGCACTTTCTATTTCACATAGTCTGATATCTTTGGTGATCATGCGACCTGAAAGGAGTACCCCCGCTCTCAATCTCATTCCATTCGCTCGATGTGGAAGTGGTCATCAAGAATTTTACAAATCCTAGGACATATTAGATCGGGCTTTTCTTTCAGCAGCCACGCTACATCTACAATTCTCGTTAACTTTCTCTTAATTGTTTCTAGCATTGTGATTATGGGCTTGTCCTTTGCTTCTAGAATAAAAGAGTTAAAGCTCTCACTCAAATTATTACATAGCATATCAGATTTCTGTAAAGGAAAGAAAGCCTTCGCGCCTCATGAAGAATTTCCATGGTTGAATAGCCCGCAAATCTGACTTTTTGCTCGATATTTGCAAGCCTTCATTCTTGTCTTGAACCAAATGGGGTTTGAGGCCCTCGCACATGCCCACAATCTGTCTCTCAAGTCTCCATCCTTATTATCCTTCTTGAAATTGTTGTAAAGGCTAGATGCATACAAGTTCTTTGTTCTGTCTTGAACTTTTCGCGTATTACTTTCTGAGTCCACTTTAAACAAAAATAGATTGTTAACTGAGGTGTTGAAGTAAAGTAGAAGGATAAACCAGAAATAAATGAAACAAGAGTTCGAATAACTTTTACTTATAACTTGTGATATAAAAAGCTTGACTGATCTCTGAAATTTCCAAATCAATAGCCAAATACTTCGAGAACTATCTCCAGGTTTCACCATTTTCTTACTCTACAATGGCCAAGCAGTAGCCACGTCCATTATTACTATCGAATCTACTGCATATAGAATTTGCTATTTGTATTAATGGATCCGCCGTACCACTATCAACCTCCTACGACTGTCTTAAAACTGATCGTGGGCCTTGATCCGAATCATTCTATTGAACTGTTTTTAGGTATGCGTCGAATCCATACCGTAATAGATAATGATTGATACTCCCTTTATGTATTCTCTTAAGCTCATGATTGTAATCAGGTTATCCCAATGTCCCTACGTGATCTTATTACGCTTGCTCACAGCCTCACTAGCGATATCTTTACTAATTTTTCAAAGATAATTTCTTAACTTTAATAAATGCAGCAAAGATGGAATCTTAATGTCGGGGCCTTTCAAACAACTCTTGAGAAGCCACGCAAGAATGAACTTCCTATCAGTTGGACGTTTAGGGGCAGGTTTTTGTGCACTTATGGACATGGTTTTTATCATGAGTATTGAGCCTGACATATAGACTTTGTGATCAAATTGACCATTTGTAGGGATATTTACGCAGACTTGGACTCTCTTACTATCGTTCCTTTAACCTCTTGAGTGGCTTCTTATTTTTTGATCATTGCAAGTTATAGCTAACTTGGCTTTTTTGTTTGCCTTTCATTCTTTTCTCTTGGTGTGTCATCATCTGAACTTCCAGGACATAGCTAAATTTGATTCCCCTCATGGTCATTCATAATGTCATCATCACCTTGAAGATCATCAAGATAGTCAATATTTTTTCCGCTACGTTTGCTTTTAATTTCTATAAACTGCGTATGTATCAGTGCCTTATTTTCTTTCTTACTGTCCTCCTATCTAGTGTACCCCGGGGAGTTGAAGGTGTTCCCTCATTGTTTTGAGACTCGGCCCGAGGGCATATCCAAATACATCGACTTATTGTGAAACCTTGCTACGACGCTTTTGTGCCATCTACTTACTACTACAACTGCATTATTCTCCAAATTGTAAAGTCTTACCGTATAAAGGGTCTACTGCATCTATTTCGAGGCCTCCTCCGTTTCCCACATCATCCAACTCGGAGATAGATCTAAATACAGATACCTTCTCCTGCGGTGTCTATGAATCCAAAATCTACTTAACATAAAACTTCTTCCACAGTAGTTCCTTGTGTAAACCTAACCTCTTTGTACTGTTTTCTTGGAGAATCATGCATCAATCCCTTACCTTTTTTATTTTTTTGTCTTTATCATTTGCTACGGTGGATCATGAGCGATGCTCGTTGGGTATTGATCCATGGCTTTAAATCATCGATGGACTTCGTGAGCAGTCCGGATAAATCCCGGGAATTGGATCCCGTTGCCTCAAATCCAGTTATCCTCACCGGTGCATTTCTCGAAATCGGATCGGCGTCATGTCCCGTTAATCCATCACTCCCTAGATATATTTACTCCGTGAGGTGTTCACCACGTGGCCCATAAATCTATCCCGCGTCCCAGCCAGTTCATTTACTACATCGAGGTGCTCGCCAGTCTCGTTGTAAATCAGCATCCCAGCAGGTCCGTCCATCGATTCTACTTAGGGCCCTTAACTCATCCACATTTCCCACGGGTGCTCTACCTTAGCATATCCATCATGATGATAGCATATTCGAGCATCAAGTGGACCTTTCTTGCTTGTGAGCTTTTATTTCGAGATCGGTTTAAAGCAGCTGTCGGGCGCCAGTTTCATACACACAAATGTTGTGGAAGCTATCATAGTTGTCAACTGTACTCCATGGTGGGTTCGTGAATATATAATACATGGTGCCGGTAACTTGCGTACTCGAAAATTGAAATATATGCTGGGTTTCTCCGAGGAACTAATCACAGTGATCCTTTGAGACTTATACTTTGTACTTGACCGATTGAGCATTCAGCGTCTGTCTAATAAATTGAGGTCTCCGTTGAAACAAAGAATCTGATTGTCCTAAAATTTGACTTTTTCATGAAGCGAAGAGAGTTAGAGAGTGAAAGTACCACACATTGGAAATATGAGATATTAGATCTCATAAATATGCCCGTTGAACAATTTGATTGTACAAGAGATTTACTTACATTTAATTATATTCAAACAATATAACTTCAGATGTATGTTCGATTGTTCAACAATTGACATATTTGAATTAACTTCAGCGTTGACATTAGGGGTTATGAAGGCTTACTAAGGTCCATTTCATGAATCTATATATTATCTGATGTTTGGTCAACATAAATGAATATATATTACTCTTGTCAATTGAATTTAAAAAAATTTACCCAAACATTTAAGATAAAACTATAATATGATTATAACTACAGGTCTAAAGTGAAACATAGAAAGAAAACGTTCGAGGTGAGAAGAATTGAATTTCGGGACTAGGGAGAGGCGGTTAAATTTAGATAGGATAAGAATTTGAGGAGATTTTTTCTCCTTAAAACTCTAAGTGTTGGCCTATAAATAGTGCTCCACGCCCCTAAAATTATATTGATTTTTTAGAAACTTTTGGGGTTGAGAATTCTCTCTCATACATTTCTATTAGTTCGACCGTTTCCTTCCCTTAGGAAGCGTGTTTCTTTTTCTTTATTGTTTCGTTTTAAACTTTAATTGTTCTAGGCAAATCGAGAGGAAGGTTTGATCGATCGTTGGTGTGGATTATTCTTAGAGACTTCCTATGTTAGTTGTTTTGGGCCTCACCATTCTATGACTACAAGGTGTAAAGTACATAATCTGATTGAATTAATGTTTATAATCGTAAAGTTCCTTGTAATCAGACAGATAATTGTTATTTTAATCCATTAAAACCCAACTTCTTTGCCATACAGTGAATTTAAGAGATTCCTTCGATCATATAACCACATAATCAAAGTTAAACAAAGAAACATAAAATGTGAACAGGCTAAAAATTGAAACTTTAATAGATTAAAGGACCTAAATTAAAAGAATCCTAAAAATTGAAACTTTAATAAATTAATACATTCTAAGAAGACTAAACACAAAATTGAGCTATTAAACATCATTTTCGTAAATCTTATTAGTTAGAAGATGCATGAACACTTGCAAATCTAAAGCTAAATTAAACTTAAATTTTCACTTAGATATAAACGAAGTTCTAATAACAGGCATGCCAAAATTGACACATAGAAGTGCCTAAATTTACAATCTTATACACAAAAGGTGATGAAAACTTACTATGTATATCCCATAAAAATGAATCATCTTCATTTTCTTCTTAATTAGTAAATACCCGATTCGACCTTTGGGTTGTATACGTTTAGTTGGAAGCTTTGATAAGAAACATCTAGAAGTTCTAAGGTTTTGTTTGAAATGAAGAATTGACTTTTCAGTGAAAGTCCATACCCTCTCAAAAAATGTGAAAAAGTGGCGAAGTACTTTGTTTACTTTGTCGCGCGATTCTGAAAACTTTCACTGAGGCTCTGATGATCGAAAACAACCGAGTGGAAGCCCCAGGGTGATCGAATTACAAATTTTAGCAAGCGCCGGTGTCTGGAGCCGTTTGCGCTTAAAATGACTTGAGCTTTTGCGCTCTTCTCCACCGTAAATATATTGACAAAACAATTTAAAAAAGTTAATTGGATTTGTTTTCTTCGTGGGGAACTTTGAAAATAAAAGGATACATGTAACAAAAATTATTTTATTAAGAGGTTATGAAATTATTTTGTTAAGGGATGTAATTAAAGAGTAATTGAATATCTAAGTTTTATCTCGATATGTGAGAAAATCAATTCAAATGGATTTGATAAAGTAACTCATAAAGTACTCTAAAAAACAAAAGCAATTATTAGGGGCAAAAATAAAAAAATGAGACCAAAAGTACATTGGAATCCTAGACAATAAAATAATATGAAAAAATAAAGTTTTGCTAGATGATTAGATAATATGAAACGGAGGAAGTAGAATTTAATACTACCTCCGCATTTTTATTTGTTATTTTTGTATAACGAGGTAAAACTTTGACCATTAATTATTAATTACTCATTATTTTAATAAATTTAAAATTTACTGTCACATTCACGTCAAAATACCATAATATTAATTTCTTATAATTTTTCACTATATAGATTAAGAATAATTGATAGTCAAATTTTCACCTCGATATACAAAAAACTGTAGCAACATGTTAAAGAACGAGAGTACAATTTATATCATGCCTATTCACAAAGGTATACTTATGCAACTTTTTAAGATTCAAGTGAATATTTTAAGACCAAACATCTTCTTCCATCAAGTTATATTAACTCGAAAATTATTCTAATAAATATAAAATTTATATCGTTGAATATTTTTCAAAATATTTTAATAATAATTATTTCTTATAATATTATTTCATAAACAAAGTTATTCATAAATAATATTTCAAAATGTTAAAGAAAAAAGCTAAAATTAGACATCTGCTTTGACGTACATACCAAAAGAGAAGACCAACATCATCAGCAAGACTCCTTGCATTAGCTTGTTAATGTTTTGAGCACATATTCCTATGACCATACTTGAACCACCTTTGCCTTCTTTTTCGAAATATGTATGAAATTTTGTCAAAGACTAATGATACAACTTTGGGAAGACTTGAGGAAAATGGTGAGAAACTTATCATTTTATTTTGATCTTGGGCACATATATAAAAGGAAACATATTTAAAGAATGATTTCTTTTTTCTATTCTAATGTGTTGTACGTGTGAAGCCTAAACACGAGTAGAACCCGAATTATTCTGGAAATATTATATTTAAGAAAATACTTGGAAAACAAGAAAGAAGGTTATAAAGTCTTTTTTCTTGGGGAGTAATTAATTACCTTTTGCAAGAGTGCATTGATGCCATTTTTCTTGAAGAAAATTAATTCCTTTATAGGTTTATTTGTGAAATCTATAAATACCCTTCTTTGTGTGGTATTTTTGAGTAAGGTAAAAACCACCCCAATTGGCCGAAATCAATATCAGAGTGCTGTAATGAGAAATTTATTCTTATTCTTAATTCATGGCACTTATTATAATTCTTTCATGTAGTGCTATGAAGAGTCTCGAAAGATTCAAGAGAGCATATATGGTAGACTTGTGCTTGAGTTTTCGCGGTAAATCATCCAATCGGTATGCCGTATCGTAGACCAGTCCCCGTAACAATCTTCATGATATTATTAGTGGATCCGCAATACCGGGATGCATCTTCATTATCAGTTTTAAATCCGTGATAAAATCCTCAGGTCCGATCAATTTAATTTTTCGTCATTATTTTCTTTCTCTGTCATTACATCTAAATTAGTATTATATCGTTGTCAGACATCCGGGACGGATTCAGTTATCATTAATTATGGAATTGCCAATAACGATATTAGTGATTCTAATAACGCAGACGCGCCAAGTTATAAACTTTATTTATAATAAATGATATCTACAGCCTGATGATTGGAAGGCTATCTTGCCGTATGACTCCGATTGAAAATGGTATTACTTAGCAAAAAGGCTACCGGGTATAATTAAATATAGATTGACTTTTTAACAAGGCTGTCACCGGAGATTGGTGCCTCGCTCAAGCATGGGCTGGCCCCTTTAGATTCATGGCTATGAGCGGATGCTGGGCTCTGCATATCACTGTTATCACCGGAATATTCAAAACAGAATTATGTGTACATGAAGCGTCCATGGAAATTTGTGATACGGGTGGGATGCGAAGACATGAAGGTCCCCAAACTTACAATTTGAAATTATTATCAATTTAAATTGTCAATAATGATGTAAGATTTCTAATATAATGTTGTATGAAGTAATATTCAAAGTATAATTTGATTCCTTTAAATTACTCTGTAATAGGTATAATAGAATATTTACAGTAACTAACATTACTATTAATTACGGCTATAAACGCAGAATACGATATTGAATGGACGGTAAAAATATGTTACTGTTGATTGGACCTGAGGGTAGGAAGTCACAATGGAGTTGATTTTGTCCAACTAGTCACCCAGACGTGTCATATAATACATTTACTCGACATTTAATATTTTATTATCATCATTTGAGATCATACATGTTTAATAACTGACGTGATTTGAATTATTAATATGTTTTAGGTGCAACCAATTGTCATTCCGTCAAAATGAAAGCAGCCGATTTTCGTAAGAAATCGACGGTATTTATCCAACACTTATTTTTGGATAATTTTTCGCCTATTTAAAATTTTAAAGCAATTATTTCAATATCGACGCTACAAATATTTTATCCCTAAATTTATTGTAATTGAAAATTATCTCACAACGAGTTTAACAGCTTATATAATAACTATCAATTTGTCTCAAAAAGTCAAATTTAAACCACCATTTGGGACTTAACGACTCAAGCAGACACTTTTAAAACATGTGTGATCAAATTAACATTTCTAAACACGTATTTATCGAATGGTCAGTTAAACATAATTAATTTAACGCGCCTATTAATCCCATTTTTGGTGTTTAATTCGAAATCATTCTAAAACCTGCACAACTTCAATTCCTTTGAATTTTTTCAATTAATATTTTTGGTTTCA
This sequence comes from Lithospermum erythrorhizon, assembly GCA_019722365.1. NCBI lineage: Eukaryota > Viridiplantae > Streptophyta > Magnoliopsida > Boraginales > Boraginaceae > Lithospermum > Lithospermum erythrorhizon. Next base: position 127,553 of record JADFUC010000071.1, read on the forward strand.
AAGTGGATACTTCTGATCAATTTAATAACTCTTAAATATAACATAAATTGTATAAAAATACGAAGGCCCATGTAGTAGATATTATACCAAACCGAAATGCCCATGATAGATACAAATATTACTTTTAAATAATTGATTTCCTTTTCGACTAAATATATTGACGAATTGACATGAATGTATTGTTGAATTATTTGTTTATAAGTTAAAATTTGTATGATTTAAAAGTTTAATTTTAAATTTTGTGATCATAATATATAAAATCATATCTCAAGATGAAATTAAATAATAATAATAAATAATAATTCTACACAAAATATATGATTATTTAACTAATACCTACTATAATAATAATAGTAATAATAATTTTACATAATAATAATAATTCTACAAAAGACATATGATTATTTAGCTAACACCTATTATAATAATAATAATAACAATAGTTCTGCTAAAATAAATTATTATTTAACTAACACCAATGATTAAAGATCGAAAACGACATACGTATTTTAAAATTATATCAATGCAGAGGAGTAATAAATTAATAATATCTAATATATAAGACATAGTGAATATATGCTTACGCATTCTTTCAATTGAATCCACGAAAAGTTATATATGCAAAATCGAGCAAAAAATACTTATTATTCAACGATACATTTGAATCATTAAACATGCATTGAAAATGAATAAACGGTTAATTAAAAAGTTTGACGCAGACGGCATCATAGTATAAGAGTATATATATATGCTATATATATATATATATATATATATATATATATATGTATATATATATATGCCAAATGTATGACATGTATCATCCCCAAACCGTACGCATGCCACGATTCCCTTCCAATTGATAATCTTGGGTGATGGCAAGCATAAAGTACGATGAATATTTAATATTACTTCCGTTTTTTTTATATTTTCAGATATCGTATACGAAACTTTGACCATAATTACTAATGACTTATTATTTTAACAAATATAAAAATTATATAATTAGACTGCGTTTTAAAAAATAATTTCATAATATTATTTCTTTCTTTTATGTTTTCAACATATAGATTAAGAATAATTCATAGTCAAAAGTTACACCTCGATATACTCTAAAATGTCAAAACAAAAAGACTTTATGAAAGTAGAGTTAATCTCATTAAGTACTGGGTTTCTTTTTGATATTAAAAATAATAATTATAAATAAATCAGTTCATGATTCTACGAATACATAAAATAATAATATACAAGTGTACATTTCTCTTTTATTTATTTGCAATGAGCATATCTCAGGGAGGCTCTAAACAATCAATCTTAGATTGTCTCTAAGAATACCCCACCAACGCATTTAACGAATCCTCCGAAATTATACTGTAACTCCTTTTAAAATATTAAATTGATGAAGAAATTGAGCAAAAATTCCAATGAGAATTTTCACCTACTACTAGACCATGAGGGAAAAAGAGATAAATAAGGTTTTCACTATTTTCAAAAAGCTTAAATGAATGCAAATGAACGAACAATTAAAATCTCAACCTTAAGCCCCTTTATATAGGCTTCTCAAGCTCTAAAAATAATGAGGCTTAAGTAATGTGGTGAAACAATCTAGAACCTTCCCTTCTCATCCTCCTAAGCTCACTTTTAGTGGGCGGAATCTAACAATCAAATTTCGCAGACCAATATTTCCTCTGGGCAATACGCTCACTTTAAACTCAACGTTATAACTTATTATACCGATTTCTTTGCACTTTGGTCTTGATCGGATGTAATAGTAATATATTAATTTATATTAACCGAACATCATATTAATATAGATTATAAGCGGAGTCTAGTAATCCATCATAACCCCTAACGCCAATTGAAGTTACCTAATAATCGGTCTGAACAATCGAACATATATATGAACTTACAACTTAAATGTAATAATCGGTTAAATAATTTAATCTGTCAATGGATATATTTATGAGATCTAACATCTCATATTTCCAACACTCACTTGCCCTTCTTGGACGATTATTTCGCATGACATTTATTTAATCGATTACATCCTATTACTCCATCCTGACGCGATTTCCAATACTGCCCACAGAAGATAATGGTCAAATATACCTTTGTACTTGTATTCTTTTCTTGGATGGCAAGCGATATCTCGCCTAGTACCGAGGTCGCCAACAACACATCAAGCTTCTCCGAAAGCTGGGGAATCTAAACCGTTAAACTGCTGTACCTAATTCCATCTGTATAAGATTTCACAACTACACTTGTAGTATACATAACTCAAGTCTTTTGTAATCCTCCTGTTACGGAAGATGTTTAGATAGGGTCAAAATATATTACTCCTGAAAGTGAAACTAGGTCACTCAGGTCTAAGAATCGGCATTTAACATAAGTTCTATACGAAACTTCTTATGACACATATATACAATCTTCTAAGTTCTCATGGCGGTCAATGTCGAGTATCATGGTTGAAACCATTTCAATCCGTATATCTATGTGATTGACTAGAGTAATAATTCTCCTTCTCGCCCAAGAAACGGATCGTGACAATCAACACATATTTAATCAATGGTTTTCTATTCCAATAGTGGACACCGATTAGGGACCATAATATCATTGCCTCTTAGGCCGAGATGTTTCTTGTTCGAGTCATCGATCTAAAACATCTCTAGAAAACTTTATATTACAAATGAAATAAATTTCATTACTCATAGTAATGATACATATATGCATACACATTATATACATATGTATAGATCATAGTTTGAAAACAAATGACATATATTATTCAATTTGAAGCTTAAAATTCAATTATTGTCTTACAATAATTTATGACATATATAAAAGAAAAACTAGCTCCCACTAAGACTAACACCACTCAAGAATGTCCTTAAGACCAATACCATACATGTGCTTATCATGCTTGCTTCGAGGCAAGGTTTAGTTATGGACGCTGTACATAATCATCAATGGAACTTAACATATCCTAACATCTCTCATCGTTATCTCCGAATAAGATGATACTTCTTGAGTACATGTCAATCATGGATTTGATCTCGTTCCCTTATCTGAAGCTATTTCTCCATTGTTATCACAATATAACTCCACTGGACCTTCAATGTTGGGTACTACTCCAAGTCTAATTTAAATTTTTGATCCAATAAGCTTCCTTCATAGCTTCGTGGCTACAAATGTAATTAGCTTCATTACGAAGTCGCCCATACCGCTTGTTTGCTACTACACCAAAATACCGCACCACCGCTCAGCTGAATACATAACTAGATCGGTAGATCGACTATCGCCTCTATCCAATTGAAAACCGCACGCGAACCCTTCTATCAATAACTCATTATCCTACCCATACAAGGAGCATATATTTAGTCTTCATAAGTACTTAAGCGCTGCCGTCACCGTAGTCCAATGACTTTCACCTCGGACACGGATTAGTAACGGCCGGTTACACCTCGTAGCCGCACGTATACGCCCTGACATGTACATAACATGCCATATGACGAATCCTATTGTTGATTTACATAAGTGATTCACTATCTTTTTTCTCTTCAAATTTCATTTCGTTGACAATCGAACGGCCGGTAGTAATGCCATGTCTCATCGTGGGAGGTTTCTTGAATTATCTTTGAATCTGAACACTTTATCAATTTAGGTGTTTTGGCTCAATCCAATTTAGCCTTCTAGATCATTCTCTATAGATTTTAATCTATGAAATGTATTGAAGCCCCTAAGTCTTTCAGAGTAAATACGTATATCCATCGGATGATTCAAGCATGTGTACGTGTTTCCTATGATTACTATGTCATCTATATGGCCGTGACTATAAAATGTACGTCGCCCCACTAACCTTTTGTATACACAAGAATATTTTTCGCTCTTAACGAAACCAGACTCCTTTAATTGATTTATTAAAAGAAAGATTTCAACTGGAGCCATTAAGTCCATAAATGGATCTTAGTACCTCAGATACCTTCTCTTTAGGTCCTTTAGGGACAATGCAGAAAGCCCTATGCTATGCCATGTACACTCTCTCTGTATTCCCCGCTAAGGAACGTAGCCCTTACATCCACGACCGTCCTGGGCTGTCACCTGACCACAACCTCTCCGCAGAAATTTTCATACGCCTTACCCAACGGTATTCCCAGAAAACAAAGACTGCTGTCTGACCGGAAATAGTACCTAATTTAATCAAGCCCTAAGAATTTGATGGGATAGAGATTAGTTTCCTGAAAGTGTAGAGTATTACTGTATGATTTAAAGCCGAATCCCTATTTCCTGATTTACCGGCCATTACCTTTATTAAGTGTTTCTGACTTGCTAATTCCTGGGACGAGCCTCGATAGCTCCTTCATCACGGACTTAGTACTACACTCAAGTAGCGTTCCCCGAATCCAGTCCAAATTAATACGGAGATAGCCTGGCCAAGATCCCGGTTAAGACCATACGCAAGTTACCAATAATCCAAATCAAATAAGTGGTTCATGTTACAATCTAAATGGGCCCCTGAATAAAAGTAAAGTACTCCAAGGCCATACCAAATAAAATTAAATTAAAGCATGTCCATGGGATACACTAGTCATCCCTAAATCAAATAGGTCCAAGGGTACAATCTCAAGTAGTCCTTAAATCAATGAAGTGGTCTAAGTGGTACACCCAGTTAGCCCCCAAATCCAAAGAAGTTGTACCAAGGATACACCAAATTTCAAATCAAAAAAGAAGGGCCCAAGCCGACACAAATTTTACATATTACAAAGTTAATCAAAGCCTGGGCACTGAAAGAGCATCAAGTTCAGCACAACATAATAGATCAAAGTCAGCAGTGCACTCCCGGTTCGACTATATCTCAAGTCACACTGCCAAGACTCGGCCCCTGCACCCTATCCACGACACATATCAAAGTCAACACTAAGCTCAAAATCAACTCGAAATTCATATCGTTTCTCGGCTCATAAATATAAACGCCAAAGATATCGCGAGATAACTGGGATCGATAATGTAACCTCCCAATCGTTGAGCATCCCTTTGCATCTGCAGTTATTTTCCAAAAGCTTTATTTTATTATTTCAGTATGCAATATAAATAATAAAATCTTTCTAATGCTACAAAGGACATTGAAAATATACTTAAAAAGTACATATTATGCTAAACCGACAACTATTTTCAAACAAATTTATTTACTCAAAAAGTACATTGAAAATATACTAAAAAATTACATATTATACTAAAACTTATAATTATTTCTGAACAATTTATTTTAAACCAACTGAAAAATTAAAGAAGTCTTTATTCTTTGTCGTTTTCTATTGAATGTTTTATGGAACACACCGGAAATTGTCCCAAAACCTTTACTAAATTAATCAAATTAGCTATCCCTTTCAATGTCATTAAAATGATAGGAGAGAATATGATGTAAACTTTTATTGAGGATTGATCATTATGCATAAGCCCCCTAAGTGTGGTCTAAATCGTGCACCTTTTTTTCAAGTATTGCATAGCTAATTAGCTAATTAACTAGTTGTATTACCAAAAAAAAAAATGAAATTAAATGGAATCACTAATGAATTTCTTTTCATGGAAGGGACTGAGCCTGGCCCCGAGGGAGGGGGATATTAAGTTGTCATCTAAGAAGCACGGGTACTTCAATTAGCTATAAGATCTCGCCTCGATGATGTGGGACGGGGATTGCATTTATCGCCTCGCATGTAATGGCGCCAAATATATTATGTTGCTGTAATGCTGAGCAAAGACAAGTTAAACGTTTATATATATAAAAGGTCCCCGTATAAAAAGAAAACTAAAATAAAAATAAAATATAAAAATACATGACTTGGGTTTTCAAATTATTATTAATCCTCTCATTCTTGACATCCTCAAAATATTAATATACGGTTTTTATCTTTTTCTATATTCTACAAAGGTATGTCTATTAATTATTATTCATTCAAAACTCATTTTTTTAATATATAATTAATTATTTTTAGTTCCAATAAAGCAACAAAATAGTTGTAAAATTGATGAAAAATGAAGAATATATAAAAATTATTCTTTTTGATGATTACTATCGAATTAGCTAATATATCTATCGAATTAACTATTTTACAAAAATAAGAAAATAAATGATGACATGCTGTTTGTTAAATTGTTACGACCAACACCTGAAATATTAATTTACTCCATACCGCACTCCATATTAATAAAATTTTAATTGCTACTTCATTCCCCACTTCTTATCCCGTACCCTACTCAGTACTAGTTAGGTTGCCATTGAAGCTATTGGGACAGTAAACGGTGGAATTAACTCCCACATTTATTTTCTGGAACTAATAATACCAATGCTTTTAACATATATATATATATATATATATATTATCTATTTCAAACTATCGGATTTGACAAACATTTTAAACGTCCAAATGTGGTGGTATACATGGTTAAATTTTCGGTTAAATTGATTTTTCTTTCAATTGTCAGTAGTGTCGAATTTCATACCAAGCATAGCTGATATAATGAAGTCATTTATTGTAACCTCGTATGCATATTTTCGTGATTCTGTTGATTTTCGTAGAATTAAAAGAGATATTTTCATTATATAATATACGAACGACTTCAAGTATTCCCTCGAGATTTGATTGATTATAGAAAAAGGAAAGTATCCAAGCAATTATTATATGGTGTGTTATGAAAAGAATTGTTTATGGAAGATCTTTCCATATATGATTAATGTGTCAACACTATAAATATGTCTCATCGCACTCCAGTCAAATAACTCGCTCTAAGTATAAAGATTATTTTAATAATACGTTAGTAGCTATTTGTCAGATTGCATTAAATTTTCTTTTGAGAAATATTTAAATAATATTAAATTTATCAATGGGTAACTCTCGAATGTAGTATAAATATTTTCACTGACGCAGCTTAAAAACGAGTCGGTAAATAATACGGTGAGTGCAACCCAAAACAATTTTAGGCTCAGAAAATTGTTAAGGTAATATATATTTTATATTTCTTAATTTAATTATTACCACACAAAAACCGCAAACCATCACTTTTTTGTCATCAAACTATTACCTAACCAATCCCTGCTAACTTAACTTAACTAGTGAATGACTTTCTACTAAAAAAAAAAAAGAAGTTGCTGGTATTTTTATAAAGACAAAATCATCCTCCTCCCCAAAAAGAGCCCAAAAATACCGTGAGCCTCCCATTTTCTTCAAATTTTATCCATTTTGTCAATCAAGCTCTGATCATTTACCAACTTTTCAAATACTTAAGGATTTCTAATCATTTTTATTTTTGTTTTAAAAAGTTATTTATTTAAAAAAATAGGAAATAAATAGTAAAACTATTTCAAAAATTATGAATTCATTTTGTAGGTCGTAATATCTGAATTGAATTATGAAAGCAAGTTTTGATTTTTAATTTATTTTATATTTGTTATAAATTTCGAAGTTTAAACGGAGCAAAAAAATATAAAATAAATGGATTATACATTTGAAAAAAAATAAAATATTAAATATGGAAATTTTTTCTATCAGAAGTACGAGAAACCCAAGAAAATTTGGAGTGATTTGAAATTTTTGCTATTTTGTGATTTAATTACTAAATATGATTTTAAAACAAAAAAAATTTGGAGCTTATAACAGAAAGTAGAATTTTACTGAAATTTTACCATATATTTGAGCTAATTTCCAAAGATAATAATTTACAAATTATTTTATATTTATTTCAATTACGCGTTAAAACGACTAATCATTTTAAATTTAAAAAATTACTTTTAATGGAATAAATTATTTTTTTTAGCAGAATATTTGAGTACTCTAATTATATTTTTGATAAAATCTTTATGAGGATTATGAAATTATTTTATTATTTAATTTTACTATTGGCAAAATAAATGGAACTTTTAAAAGAAAATATTATTTTAAAATGTAGTTTATATTTTGGAAAATCTTAATAAATATGGAGTTATATTTTTAGTTGAGTTAGATGCGTGTCACATGTAGATACCCTTTCAAACCATTAGTTAAGAAATATATTCAGTTAGAAGTAAAAGTAATATTATAGTAATACGTTGTCAAGGCTGATAGATTCGAAAAGAGACCGAGCGCTAGAACAACTAGTTGACCTCGAATTGATTTTGCTTGAGTACAAATCTTACGTTGGTAACCTTCCATATATATATATATATATATGTATATATATAGTATGGTTATATATATATATATATATATATATATATATATATATATATATATTTTGTATGCGCAATACGTGGATTATATTACGAAAAGGCAGATCTATGTCAGACGCTGCTGTGTATTGTTGTCATAGCATGAAGTTTTGCAAAGTTTAGCCAAGGGAATCAAATTATGATATGCATATCACGGTCATTTCGATGTTCGGTGACGTACGCATATCGCGGTTACCCCGATCGGGAGGTCAGAGTATGCATATTGATAGGTTCCTGGTGATCGTGAGAACGGCGTATATCGATGGCTGCCTCGATCGGAGCATTGAGACGCGTATACGGCCATGATGACGCGACCTATATTTGACGGTCATTCCGATATAACGCGGACACCCCGTGATTTACGGATACGTGAAAGCTTTTGAGGATTTCGACACGCGATGGAGTGGGACTGACACGCATTGGTGCTCTTGGATGTTATGATTTTACTGACTTACTTCTTGTTGATTATGTTGTTTTACTTGAATGAACATTTAATTATGTGTAGTTGATGTTTTATGAATATATGTACTTTAGTATATATATATGTTTGATCTCTGCATTTAATGTTTAAATAAGAGGCCATCATGTAAGTATGAATAGTTCTTACTCATATTTATATTATCGATTATGCATATGGTTATTGATTATGCATAACCTCTTATATATAAAATGTGATTATATATGTTTGGATACCATTCGCAGATTTCAGATTCACTCAAGCTTCTTCGCAGCCTTACCTTTTTTCTCTATGGACGGACATTTTTATGCTCCAGGTTTTTATTGTTTGTCGAGGTTGCAAAGGAGTTGCTTGGCAAAGCCATTGACAAGATCGTGAAAGTAGACAGCGGTGGCTAAGAGTCAACAAATTCTTCATCTATTGATTTCGCTTTGTTTATCTTCAAACTTATGCTGAATTGAGTAGAGTCATGTTGTAACGGCTATTGGTTGGCCATGACGTATTTGGAGATTATAGTCAGTTATGATGTTTGGTTGTATTACTAAAACCTTGACGCATGATCGCTTGGATGTTGCGTTTTTAGTGGGCGCGTCAGTTGGTTCATCCCACGACAAAAGTGTTTGGCTTAGTATTAATATCAAATCAAGTATTTTTATGTTGTTATTCATCGATTGATCAGTGTTCAAAAGTTGTGGATTACGATCCTAACCTCGTATGTTTCTATCTCTGGAATGGGTCGTTACACTACCCGTCTACCACACATATTCTTTATTCTACATTATTTTGAAAGGAAAAAAGATTTGAGAAAAAATATTTTTTGTGTAGGTTGAATGTGTTAGAAACCATTATCTAAAGTTCTAACTAATGTACGGTTGTTTATGACACTTTGTTATAACAAAATTTGACAGTTTATTTTATTAAATCATTGTAAGCGACCATCGGGGAGAGTGTCACGTAAGTGGATAGTACTCGTGAGGAAATTTCACTGCTTACTAGATCGGGAGCAATGCTGCAGAAAGCGTAAGTCCTTATTTGGAATAGTCATCTTATAGTAAAATCATTCACCGAACAAGCTTCCCCTGTAGATTGGCGCAAGTTTCACTTAAACGGTTACCATCTGCGGGTGTTTTATTTTTGCATCGCTTATTTTCTATCGCCTTTACCGTGTCGCCCAAGGTTATAATTATTGGTCTAACAACGTGTTCGCAGTATCTATTTCACCGCTGAACACCAACAAGCCGTATCAAAGCTGGCGCCGACATACATAAATGAGATCCTTGTAATTTGTAAAGTAGATGGAAGAAGTGTACAATGTCGTCAATTAACTCACGGATCAAATTATGCTTATCAAAAGGTGTAATGGTCGCTATTCGAGATCTGTGGTACGAAGACATAGAAAACTATTTTATTAGGTTGGACTCATCCTCAACTAATATTAACCGATAGCACTATGATTCTAGAAACCGAATCGAAACGGATCAGAAATCAATACGAAGCCTCAATGGAAAATTCGAAGGTCTTGGATTTAAATACGTAGTTAAGGTGGAACATAAATGTTGAGTATATCGATTCAACTTTGCATTGAAGCATTAAAGAAGCTGGGAAACTCTGCTTGTAGAGCTCAAGAAACCGCTAACAAATTGGTAGGTTGCCTCCAACTTCTCACCACCAAAATTAGAATCGGAGAACAAAGGAAGAGACACTCATCATCAGCTTAGCTATCGCCCAAGGAGATATCTAAATTAATTCTATGATCTGAGAAACGATGTCCAAGAAAAGATTGTCAAAAAGATACTTGGGATCTCTTCCCAAGAGATTCAACTCCTAAGCGGGCCGCTATAGAAGAAAGCGAACGACATTCTATCATGAAGGTTGATAAGCTAATCGTCTCTTATCGCATTCAAACGCCTCGACGCATCAAAGCTCAAAGCAGAAAGACCGCAACACCGCTAAACCACATATCAAATACGCTTGTCCAAAAGATGGTACCTACAAGACACAAATATTAAAAAGGGACTGGATCAGCAAGCTACAGAGATTTAATGTCAAGAATGTGATGGTTATGGTCATATTCAGATTCAATGTCCACATTTTTCACAAAAGAAGTGTAATGCTACCTCAAGCATACGAATGCAGTGTTAAACATAAGAGCATCATCGAATTTTGTTGCATTCAAAGCCAAAGCCATTTTGGAATTCCCATATGAATCTGTTTCTAAAGCGAAAGTAGTAAATGGCGAAGAGAGATGATCATCAAGGATTACTGAGTAAGACAAACACCATGTTCAACTATCGTACTCAAGTCATAAAGGTGATCCCAAGCGTACAAGAGAGAAAAAGAACTCTTATTGATGGAAAATAATAAGATGTTAACCGTCAACTCTAAATTAAAGAAGAATGTTGATGATTATCCAATTAAATTGAATATACTGGTAAAATCTATACTTCTATGTTCACCCTTAGATTTCTAAGTCAATAATTCCCTTCCCGGCCGGGCCTAAATGACCATTCAGTGTGGATATGTCATTGAGAATGCGCTAAAGAATCTAAGTTTGTTCCGTATGTAAAAGTTAAGGCATCCCAACTTTTATACTAAATGTCACAATATCCGGTCTAACAACTAGTCAGTCCCATGTTAAAGCACAACTCAAGAACAAAAAGAAGAAGAGATGGGTCTTTGCTATCACTCGTGAGCATCAGCTATATAAGACCATATTGTTTCAAACTCTATGGAAAGAGTATTCATAAACATGGTCCCATTCTATATTCCTAATTATGAAATCAGACATCATAAGGAAACGGAAGTCATGCGGTCGATTCTAGCGCGTACTCTCAACACAATTAATAGAAAATCAAGAATAATTATCGAGGTAATTCGCCGCTAAGTAGTAAAGCGGAAAGATCAAGTGGATCTTTGAAGAGCTAAAAAAGAAGCAAAAGCCAATGTTGTCTCTATTTCGTATCTTTAATCAAATTGCGGTTCATTAAAGGAACATGCTCATAACGGACTGACATGCGTAGTTTCAATGAACATGCTGAGTTTCTACTACCATTAAGGACTTTAATAATGATAAAGAATTGAAAAATTCATCATTTATTATAAGGTGGGTTGATTTTTTTTGGGAAGAGAGATATTTATCAATCGAGATTGTGTTTCACAACAAAATATCGCCTAAAAAGCGGGAGTTTGTTGGTTTTGGTCGGGTTAAATTATTTTTGTTCCTAGTAAAACTCCTGAACACTGGCTGGGATCAAGTGTCAAAATGTTGAAATATGAAGACCAAATTTAGTCAAAGCGTAGAGACTGGGAAAGAAGTGTCGGGCTCACAAAGTCCCGACCTCAAGCCCCGAGAAAACGGAGGCTCGATATTTCAAGAAAGGTGTCCAGCAGAAGTACTAAACCCCGACTGGCGTCCTCGACGCGCTCCGGACGCAGCTATTTTCGAGGCGGTTTTCGAGACCTTTTGGCCCGGCGTTTCCTATTCGGTTCGGGGATTTTGTACATCAGAATGCTATATATGAAAGTGTTGGCGAAGTCTCTAAGGCTGGGAAATACCACCAACCTCTAGCTTGGCTGAAATCAACCTCAGAGGTTAATACTGAGAGTTTATTTTTATTCTGGGAATTATGAGAGTTTATTATAAATTTTAAAGTGGTACAGGAAAGAGATTTTAATTTTCGCATTATTTTCTCTCTGCCTCATATGTGAATTAGTGTTATATCATCTATTTTACTCATTGCTTTCGCATCTCGGGCTTTAATCGAGCTTATTGTCAATTATGGTATCGCTGCAGGCATTCCCAATAACGATCGTGAGCTATGCTCAGGGACGCCGATACCAAGAATTGGTATCGAAAGAGGTTTCACGATCGAAGGCTATTCAGTCAGATGCATCAGTTTGAGCATTGGTTGACACAAGGTATGCTGGTCACCGTATAATTAATTGCAAAGATGTAGATTGACTCTCGGATGGTTTAAATTATTGAAATCAAATTTTAACGGATTCCCTTTATTGTGTCCGCTGCGACAATTGTATCAATTCCGTCAATTTGGGCTTAAAACTAATACCGGAACTTGTTCAAATTTTAGTAACGGTATATTACTAGTGCTGGGTTCTCGATAATTCAAGGGTTATGAGCGATTGCTAGATCTTACTTCATTAATCGTTATAATAATAGTAATTGGTCTATTATTATTATACAACTTACTATTATCCGAAATTCTTGCGTCACACATACAAATGATATTCTAATATTTCATGAATGAAGCAACGACTCAGATATCAGAAACGGTTTCTAATATTTATATATTGCCAAATATATATGTCGATAAATATCAATCTGCTTAAACTCGCAAAGTTTTTAATCAATTAAGTTAATTACATCATTTAATAACTCGATAAGTTATCTCGATAGTATCCCCGTTAGTATTTTAATTGACTGTTGCTACTAAAATAGAACACTCACTAGTAACTCATTATTTAATTAGATACCATAACGGCCTAATTAAGTTTTAACGAGCTTAAACCGATTTCTTAACGAAGCCGCTTAACGAAATGAATTTTGGACTGTATTTAAGAGATTAGATTCTTTTCATGACTACAAGAATCATAAAATATCCACCCCTCACATAAATTCTCCTCCCTTAGCGAATTGGAAGATTTTCTTCCACCTCTCATTTCATCTCAAACTCTGCTAAAGTTCAAGTTCTCGTCTGCTTTCTCAGCGCTGCTCAATCTAGACGGTTATTCTTTCGCGCCGAACAAGCATCGAGAGGATCTTTATGGGCAATCACACAGGCTTTTCGTGGGGAATTTGGGTTCACTGTCACAGAATGAAGAATTCCCCGTGATTCATACATTTGTATTTTTATGTTTAGATTAATTTACATTATTGCACCTGGATGTATGAATTGGTGTTCATCACGATTAAATTCTATACTAGATTCTAACAAGCTGGCCTCTGAGCCTACTTCCAAGTTTAATGTATTTTATCTAGTTTCGATCACAAGGCTGACATAGTCGTTTAGTTAATTTTTGATTATTTCATGATTTATATATTCAATTGATGAATATATAATATGAAAAAATCAATCTATTTTAATATGTTTCATGGCCGGAATCATCACTTCATTTATTGATTTTGACGATTTGAAGCTTTATTTAATTGCTTCAATTTAAAATTGATTTAAAATTGATTAATTTGCATTTTAATTGCAACCATTTTCGATTTGTAGTGAGGTTTAGGAAATTTCTTTAAATGAACCTGTGTTCTCGACCCTTTGGAGGTTCATGCCAGCTTTTGGGTGCACTTTTTTGAATTTTTTAAGATTCAAAAAATCGTTGAATTTCTGGACGCTGCTTAATAAAAACTAGAAGTGTTTTTGATAAACCACCACTGACTTGTTCAATAATGATATTTTGATGTTCGATGAAAAATCCTGTAATTTTTCAATTTTTGAGCCTCCAAATCGCTTTTATAAAAGTTGCCACTCAATCCTGAAAACTCAAATCAAATGAATTACTAAAAATCGTCGCCGATCCAGCCGAACGGCCTCCTGTGCGCCAATGTCCGGTTCCGCCGGCGAAGTTTACTGTGGTGGCCGGGAGGTCGGGCGGTTTTGGTCGCTGAAGTTCGGCCGTCCTTTTAGAAAACCCTAAACGATTTTACGTAATTGTTTTTGTTTTAAAATCTATCAGTAATTATTAATTTCGGTTTTAAATGTTAAATCATAAATTTTGTCATTAAGACGTCAAGATATACCTGAATGACATTAAATTTGATTTATATTTCCTTTCAAAATTATTTTCTATTAATTGGATAATTTTTGAAAATATTTTCACGATAACTTTTAAATTAAATTTTGAGTTAATACTTGTAAGTAATTATTCCATAATTTAAGAGGTTGGTAATTATTGTAATAATTAATATTAATTTATAAAGTAATATATTTAAATTGGGACTGTACATTAATTGATAATTAATTGGTAAATATAACGGTAATTAATTAGTCAATTAGCGAACAAAATTATTTTCATTTCATTTAATATATGCATATTGTATTTATTTGTTTTAATTTTTTTGCCAGCATATATATTAATACATGGAAACGGAAATTGAAAGGATTGATATTTAATTCGGTGATTTTTCCGGTTCACAGATCAGATTAAGCCAGATATGACCTGAGTCATATTATTTTATTTTATTTAATTTTCTTGTTTCTCCCACAAGCCAGCATTGCCTGCTGGGACAAGGTATTTGAATCAGAATTCAAGACGGAGCTCGCGGAGATTCCGTGTCTTTGGGTTACGCTAAATCGTAATAGTCAAACGTTAGTTTCATGTTTTGAAAACAGAATAAATGGCTATCACACGCTTTGAATGTGCATTACTTGTTTTATTTTCTGCGTTGTACATATTCTTGATTATGTGCTACTTATCAGATGGTAAAAATAAAAGCAAGTAATACCAATCTCTACCCACTTTAAAATCTCTTGGCCAGACGTTTCACTTTGAAAAGTCATGGAAAATCTGCATTATCCGGACACACGCGGTGTGTTAGCGCTTTGCACTTGATACATGACAATGGATCATGTTGTTGATTTTACCAACGCTGCTGGCTGATGATTCCGCACTTGGTTTAATCGTACGGCAACCTGGTTGCCTGAGATATTAAAAGTCGGAAGATCTTGAATAGTATGCTCACGACACAAAGAGTTATGTAGTTTTACATAATTGGTTGATAACCTACTATTATATCAATTCAAAATGTACGCAGGTCAGCTGCTCGATTTTAAGTATAATAGGTCTCTCGATACTAATATATTTCATGGTATTTGAAGTATTAGTATTTACTTTTACAATTTATTTGTAATTGGTTTAGCATGATAGCTTTATCAGTCTGTTTGTCTTATTTACTATTCTTGTAGAATTATAATGGCAATTTCACGACTACTACTCATCCTGTAACTCGCTCAAACTACATTAACTCGACGTAATAGCAAAATTTTGGAGACGGGTCTCGTGAGTTGAAGGGTTGTCTTCAAGTTGCACGAGATTGAATACTGCCTTGTATAAAGGAATTCTATAAGATCTTCCTGGGACACCGACACAGACGCTCTCAAGAATACGAAGCCGTATGCAAGACTCCCCTAAACGCGAAGTGTCTTACGCCACTGACTTTGTTTGTGCCTCGTGCTCAGACATACCAGGTATCATGTGTATGACATCTATCAAAAGCCTTGAGTGAACCTATGAATGTCAATGGTAAAATAATAAACTTTTCATGCCTTATCGATCGGCAGCCGAAATATCGGCAATTTCGACGCAGACTGAGGGATCGCCAGCCGCGCAGACCTCTGGATGCAGATAAGTCTTTAAGCTAGAGTTCTTTTATCACCACGTAGATCCGCTTAGTCGATATGTCGGTGTACATCAAAGTGCTATAAAGTTATGTATGCGTCGATCAAGCCTCACAAATTCATAAATAAAATAACTATTGTTTATGCTAATGAATTTGTGGATAACAAGAGGTCTTCTCTCGCTTTACCGGCGTTGCTCTAGCGCAGAACGCCAGCGTAGTAGGCGTGGTGTTCGCAGACATTCAGCCATCGCAAACTCAAGTGGTCATCGAAAGGGCTCACAGAGGGAAATCTAATCGAGAGGGGAAATGGTTATCAAACACCAAGCCTAAAGCGTACGTGATATTATTCAAGCTCAGAGAACTTAATTCTACTTCGCCATGCTACACCACAAGGGGTTCTCATATCGTCATAATGATAGAACCAAGTCGCCAGACGACTCGGAAGCAGGGAGATGATCTACGCTGGGAGCTGGGCGGGCCATGTCGCGCCCTCAGAGGATCCACGCCTTAAATTCTCTCCCACGGGCCTTTGCTTTTGAACTTATCTCCGGTTTACTATGGTGTACCCCGCAATTTGAGTGAATATTTATTTCGCTTTTCTCTGCTTTTGAAATCGAATTTTAATTTCTATTTTTCATTTTCACGATCCTCATGAATTCTAGGATCACCGCGAATCGGGTATTTGGCATCTTCATTTTAGATACGATGATTGAGTCATATAACATAAACTTAAACGGAATGCTCTCACGACTAAAACCGCATATTACCTATTCATCAGTAGACAGTCATATTAATTTAGGTCCACCAAGAAAACTCCCACCAAAGGGATACTGGCAATTAGTCATGAATCATACGATAAGCTAATCTTGCTAGTTTTGGCAAATGATCAAATCATCTCTTCACTGATTCAGACGAAAGTAAGTGATTTTATCGGGGATCATATAATCCGATGTATGGCCAATGAACACATCTCAAGTAAGAGGAGGTTATAAATTCATTTAATATATTGCATCATGATTACAGATACGTTTCGTGTATCTCATTGAGACACAAACACAAGTCCTTTCGAGAAATAGCTTCCAAATAGAAGATAAAACCAATATACAAAGATTCTCCGGTCCGATGGTGGTGGAGAATATTGAGTCACGAAGTTCAATACTCATCTTAGAGAGCGCGTATTGCTTCACAACTCACTCCGGCAGAACGCCACAACATAAATTGGGCGCCGACCGAAGTTTATAAATCGAACCCTTCTTTGATAGCAGTCGCTCCATGACAGCCTAGTCGATCTACCAAGCACTGGGATATGCACTTCTAAAACAATGACACTTTACCTTAAAACAAATGTCCAACAAAGTCAAGTAGAGAAAACTCCCCTAATGAACTGGTGGGTTTCGGGGAAGATTCCCAAGTTATTTTCTCTGTGATTCGGGGTCAGGAAACTTATGCTGTTAAATTAACAAAGGATAAACTTGCGCCCAAACCATAAATATTATTTCCTTACATATGATATCCAAAGGAAATGTTTGGTTACTACTTCTACCCAAAGTACGAGAATAAAGAGACAAGAAGCAGTTCCTTGAAAAGGAATATCTGCTCGTATGACTAAGAATGGTGTTCATCTCTAATGCCTCAAGTTGATTTAAGTCAACGCCGATGATCTAATACGAAGCATCCGACGCACAAGAATTGGCACCTCTTTCATGTAAGATCCAGCCTCCCCGATCCACAAGAAGTTATGGAAGAACCAACCTGTGAGACCAAATGTGATCGCCACGAACTTGTTTGCATGCCAAGCCTTCATCATTGAAAAGCTGACGAGCCCACTTTATAAAGTTAGTTTTATGAATAGCAAGGATGCCGATTGCATGGCAAATAACCATGCACCAGAAGGGATTCTATGTACCGTAACAAGGTTTCGTCCTTGTCAGATTTCACTGGGTTCGCCTCATTGAACGTGAAATGGGTATTTGGGCATAACATAAAAAGACGGAAACGCCGATGTTTTCAAAGTTGTGACTAGAGCGAAAGGTTTCCAAACAAGTTCACGGGCGCTGACTATGACGAAACCTACTCGCTGTCAAGCGCTAACTAATCGATAATCTTAGCTATCACGTGATTTCATGACTACGAATATGGCAAACGGATGCAAAGAACGCCTCCCGAATGGAAATTTAGAGGAAGATGCTGTATACGGCGCAACCTCCAGTTTACATGTCCTAAAAGACTCCAAGCAAAGTTTATTTAAGTCAGAAAGGGTCCATTTATGGTCTTAAGCAGCATCCCGTAGTTGGAATCTACGTTTATCAATCAATTAAAGATTTTGGTTTCATCAAGAACCAAGAAGAGTCTCTGTGTATGCCAAAGGCGTAAAAATGGGAGTTACGATCATTCCTCCATAGTCCTCATATTTTATTTATTATTACTTATCATTGAAACAACGAGTTACCGAACTCGCCCAAGCGATCGATCGCGGTAAAATGTTTCTCAACGGGGCGGACTTAGCGAAGACAATATGCTCGGAATAAAGATCCATCGAGATCAGCCAAAGACAATTGACTTGTCAGATACCTAAGGGGTCACAAGTGCATCCAGCAGTTCAAATACGAGTGATTCCAAGAAGGGCACTCCCCATTTAGATGGAGTTCAACTCAAATAGAGGCGTTGTCCCAATTACTAGCGCCGAGATGAACAAACGGCAGATTTACCTTTACGCCTGCTATAGGATCCAGCATCATGCATGCCATAAGCGATTGCACTCGACGTGTCTTATGCACCGAGTATAACCGCAGAGATACCAAAGCTAATTCAAAGTAGAACTAATCGAGTCTGGGCGCATCTCTGGAAGTATCCAGGAAGAACTAAAGACGCTTGTATACAAGGAATGACGAGTTAGTAGTCACCGTGTTGACCACAAGCAAACCCGATTGCAGACAAATCATCGCTCCCACCGGGGTATGTATTTTGTCTCAATCCAAGGAGCAAAATTGGAGGAGTTCCAAAGCAGTAGCACGCTTCCGATCTCTACTCACGCACTGAGTATATCATAGCCGTCTCAAGCCGCGAAAGAAGCATGTCGGATTAAGAAATTCGTGGATCAGCCTCGTGTAGTACCTAGCATCAGACCACCGAAAGTTACTAGCGACAATATCGGGAAATATACTGTAATAAAGAACCCCGAGCACATCACAAATCCAAGCACGCACTCCGTAAAGATCACCTAATTAGATGCTATCAGAGGCGATATCAAAGTATATAAAGTAGTAAATGTGTGCCAATCAAGTCGACTTTACCAAACCACTAAATCGTGAAAAAGATGATGCAGATGCAATGAACATATAGGTCTTAGATGCATGTCGCAGTGTGTTAGCTAATCGAGAGTCAATATGTATCTATCAGGTTATGCGAACAAATATCAAATATCAAGGTTTTTATATTAGAGTATATTTGCTTTTATCAAGGCCTATATGTTTATATATTTACATATAATATACATGTACGATCCTCGATGCAGCTGAAAGTTAAAATCCCTAGTTAGTCTATGTTTTCTGCGAGTCACACGAATTGTTGATTATACCTCTTCAAGCCTAGAAACATGTGATACCTAAAGGCCTCTGGCCGACAGCCGATAGTTAGTGGCGACAAAGATTATACGACTAACACGGCGTTTTGATTGGGTTGATCAAGATTGATCACGCTAGCCTCAAGCAGACTAGATTAATTGGCCGGTCCGCGACTGGGGAGTCGTACTTAATCGAACGAATTCATGTAAGATATGTGATAATTGTCCTATGATATTTGTTTAGAATTTTAGGTCAATTCTAGACCTACGATATATAACTATCTCCGTGTTATACGAGCTCAGATTGACTATGACCAAACGCTCCGCTCTTTCGAAGGGATTATAAACGGCATATGTCATCGCCACAACGAGTATAATGACATGTTGATATATCGGGAGGATTTATCCGCCCTGATATACAAGGAAAGATCTCAGCCTCTCACACAACAGACCGACTGCCGATGGACGCCATAAATGCTTATTCACCATACCGAAAGTAAAGAAAGCGCGGTGTTTCATGACACACTTCTATGGTTAGCCTACTACTATAGATCGCGCATTAAAGGAATCAGAAAAGTAATCGGCCCGCGGCAAAGCTGAGCGTTGAAATCAATGACTGATTCCTTTATCGCGCCTCGCGACAATCAAGCAGATCAATTCATTTATCGGGTCAAGTTAAATGTGACATCGAACTTAGTGTTCACCTTAGTAATGTAAGTATATTACTAGCGGGTTTTCATGATAATTTGTTGCCATGAAATATCACAGATCTTACTATTAATTGTTATAATAATAGTAATCGGGTCATTATTATTATACAACTTTACTATTATTCCGAGCCTGTAAGGTCACACACATACAATGATATTCGAATAATATTTCATGAATGGAAATTAGAATTGTATATCGAAATGAATAATATTTATATATTGCTATATATATATATGTCGATGAACATCAATCAAGTTAAACTTGTAAGTTTACACCCAACAAGCAAATTAGATCATTTAATAACTTGATAAGCTATTCGATAGTGATTCATTAGTATTTTAATTGACTTGTTGTTAATTGAAATAGAATATCATCAGTAACTCATTATTTAATTGTAGGCTCATAACGGTCTAATTAAGTTAACGAAGTTAAACCGATTTTTTAACGAAGTCAGCTAACGAGTGAAATTTTGACTTGGTATTTATAGGATTAGGTTTTTCATGACCATAAGAATCAAGTCCCCACCCCTCAAAGATACCGCCTCTCCCTTCCCTTGTGAATTGGAAGATTTTCTTCCACTTGATATTTCATCCTCAAACTCTAAGAAGTTCAAGTTCTCGTCTGCTTTCCCTCTCGTGCTGCTCAATCTGTAGGACACCTTTTCGGTGCTGGAACAAGCATTGGAGAGGATCTTGGAGGCAATCACGCTTAGGCTTTTCGTAACTGTCTAATTACCACAGAATGCTAATTCTCTATTCATACATTTGTATTTTATGTTTAGATTAATTTACATTATTTTGAGAATCGGGATATGAATCGTGTTCATCATCATTAAATTCATAGATTCTAAACAGTAAATATCTTCGTAGATTGTCAATGGAGATTTCTCGAGAAGCCTGCCAAGAATGGCGTCCCTAGAAATTTGTGATACGGGTAATGCTGGTACGCATCACAGAAGTCACTGGAAGATCTTGTTAGGAAAAGTCATCGGGTAGATGGAGGATCCCTGAGGAAATTGTGACATGAATTGTGTGGTGTCAAGATGATGATAGTTTTCAAGAACTCAAGCCGAGAATCGTGTACAAATTAAAGGTGAAAATCGATATGTGGTTTCTAGTTAAACGGTCGTTTGATGCGATGTGGAGTTTCTTGGATGTTAGAAATGGATACTTCCTGCAAAATTCCCTTGTCAGGGTACTAGAAGATACTCCTGGAAGTTTTGGAAACTATGAAAGCCAGCAAACGGGTTTCAGATCGAGGCCCATGCCGCCTCTTAGCCTACGTAATACAAGACTCGCTTCGCGACGCAGCTCGGGAGATGGTATGAGTAATCGGCCGCGTTCAGTAGTCCAAGGCTGGTAAACTCTGCATGTTGCAACTGGCTGTGTTAAGTACAATCATCCAAAGCTAGCGAGCGTGATTAAAAGTCGCCATGAGGAGGCTTCCTACCTCCAAAGGATTTTCTAACTGAAGAAAAGTGGGACGTTTCATCAAACATCAAGGCGTCAATACAAATCTGACTGCGAGGAGTCATTCACAATTTAAAAAGCGAAAGTTAAGAAGAGATTTATCATTTACCTCAACTGCCTTGAGGTTGTTCCAGAAAGCTCCGGGATGAAGACGAGAAGATCTTTCAAGCAAAGGCAATACGCGATAATTTGAATGCAGAAAGTTCCAACCAGACAAAGTGGCTGGTCATCTCTTCGACATAGTCAAGTCAAGTATATTAAATGTTCGGGATTGGAGAAAAACAACAAGGCGTGATCAACTCTCAAAGTGAGAGTTCGGGATGACGAACTCAAAAGCATTTAGCTTGAAGACGATGATCCCAAATTTGTCTTCGCTGTAGATGATCACAAATACGGTACTTCAAATTTAGTCAAAAGCTGCAGGAGATCGGGAGCAATGTTAGCCTCGCCAAGTCCTCACCAAGTCCGACCTCCGGAGAAAAACGGAGGCAGGATTTCGGAAAGCAGCCTGGGCGCAACACAAGTCCCGACGCTGGCCCGATTTAGCTATTTCTGAGGCGGTTTAAGACCTGCCCTTATTTCCTATTCGGCTTAGGTTTTAGACATACGGCTCGTAGCCTATATATATGAGCGCATGGTCTCTACGTGTATGGAAACACCACCAACCCTCCGTGGTCGGAAATCAACCTCAGAGGTTAATATGAAAAGTTTCATTCTTATTCTGTAATTGGTAGCTTATTATAATTCTGGTAAAAGCCACAAAAGAAAGTGATTTGTGAGATTCAAGAGAAAGATATATAAGCAGACCAGGCTCCTCAGAAGTTTTCGTGGTGAGAAAATATCCAAATAGGTCAGAGAATGGTTCTTGGTCCTCAGAACAATCTTCATGATATTATTAAGGATTCAGCAGACTTGGATGTATCTTCATATCAGGAGAACTAGTGGCAAAATTCTTTGTCCGATTTAATTTCCGCATTATTTTCTTTCTATTTGTAATATCTCAATTAAAGTATATCATCTGCTTATTTATTGTTGGGCGCATCCTCATGGGACATCTAGTTATTGTCAATTATGGAATCGTTTAGTAAAGCGGTAGGATTCCTAACAAGTTAGCAGAATATTGCCACTATCAAAACCTACGTAGATATTTTTGGGATTCTAATGATTTTCAGTAATATTAGAGGATATTTTTCGCCATATAACGCAGGCGACGATTTGGTATTTCCCAAAACATGAAGCATCGGTAGATGGATTTATTGGTGGAAAAGGAAAGATTCAAACAATTATTACATGGGCGTGTTACGGAAAGAATTATTTATGGAAGATCTTTTTCAAGAGTAAGGATTATTAGCTATACCATAACAGTTTCATCATATACCACACATATTGTTTATTCTACATTGTTTCAGATTCAAAAGATTTGAGAGAAAATATTTGCAGTAGTTGAACGTTAAGCCGCCTTCTAAACTTTTAACTAATGTATACTATGAGGACACTTTGTTATAACAATCCAATGCAGAGATTTATTTTGCAAATCATTGCAAGCCAAATGAGAGTGTCAATTTGTGACAGAGTTGCGTGGAGCCAAGCACTCGCTTAATAAATCGAAACGAACAGCACGTAGAAAAAGATAAGCCCTTATTCTATAAATTATCATTATGTAAAATTCTTCACTCCAAAGTTCTGGCTTTTCCATTGAAAGAAACAGACCAAATCTTTGCTAATTATCTCATGCTGCTTTTATTTTCTCTATTGTTTTATTTTCCAAATATTAACCTGCTGTCTAACAACGCTAGCCCAAATAAATCATTTATTAGAACATCAATAGATATTTTTCATCTTGAAGTCAATATTAAAAATAGATAATCAAATTGAGAATTTTCTTTGTTATCTCATATAAAAAATACTCCCTCCGCATTTCTAAAATAATCTTTTCTAGATATTGGGACTGTTAAAATTTAATATCAAATATTTTTAATATAATATATTTACTCTCATTTAATCCATTTTAATTGATTTTGTCATATCGGTAAAACCTCTTCATCATTTTAATTATATTATTAAAAAAATAAAATAAATAAAACATTATGCAAGAAGTTTTAAAAAGACGAATCCAAATTATATAGTCTCTTATATTTCTTGGAATAAGGAATAATTAATAATTATTTGGTCAAAAAGCTCAATTTCAAAAAGCTCAAACATCACTAAAATGACTCAAGTGAGTATTAGTGTATATGAAAAAATATCAAAATATAGTATTTTTACAGTATTTTAATATTAACATTATAATTTTAATTCAAATTAAAGTTGGACATTCAATTAATACATCCAAAAGTTGTTATTTAATTTATTGAAAAACAAACTCGGCGATCTTGAAATGGAAAGAGTATAAAAAATACTTCCTCCATTTCAAATTAATTGCCGTTTTTGGGATTCTGTGTCAATTTTTTTTACCACAAATTACTTTTTATTCATTAACCCAAAAAATATAAAATTGATATCATTGGATTTGTTTTTGAAAATATTTTCATAATATTATTTTATTATAATTTTCACAATATATACTCCCTCTCCATTTCAAATTAATCATCGCTTTTGGGGACAGGCGTTGGCTGGGACACCACAAATTAATTTTTTATTCACTAACCAAAAATATAAAATTGATATCATTGAATTTGTTTTAAAAATATTTTCAATATTATTTTTGTAATTTTTCATAATGTAAATAAAAAAGTAATTAATGACAAAATCAGATCTCGGTGTCGGTAAGTTTTCACCACCTTAAATCGCGAAGATAAATAAGTAATAATAATTAAAAATAAGTCAAAAACGATAAAAGAATTACGAAATGATGTATATAAATATTCATGTGAGTTCAATGCAAGCGCTCAACATTCAACTATATATCTCAATCATTTTCCCTCTATCTCTCATCTTGATATTATGAACTGTATGGGAAATTGGGAATCATTTATGTTTTCAGTTGTGAGTTAGAGTTAGTTAATGCTAAGTAACATGCAAACCATAGCTCAGTCCCACTTCATCAAGCTCTCTCCGGCCAGCCACCACCGCCTCGGCCGCCGGAATGTTAGCTCCACCATTTCTGTTGCTTGTCGTCGGTTGCCTTCAATCAAATATTGCTCCACCATTTCTGGTACCTTTGACTTGTTTCTCTTTATTTCTCTCTCAATTATTCATTCTAAAACCAATTGGAATAGAAATGACTCATAGTATTATTACTTAGTTTGAACGTAATATTTAGTAATTTTTTAATGTGAAACGTGTCATATTAACAATATCTCAATCGGAATCACAAAGTGAATGATGGAGTGTATCTGAAAATATTCTTCTCCAAATAAAGCTTAAATATTGAAAAACGTGCAGGTATGCGATCACTGAAAACAAATGTGTCTCCTGGTTTGACTCATGTTTTAAAAATATTAACGTTATTATGTAACGCCCAATGCAAGATATTTACATTTCATTTTTCAAAACAACGATGCATGAAGGAAAGTACCGAAAGAAAATAGACTATTTCCAAGCGATCACTCACATTAGAGTTACTAAGACCATATTGTGTCAAATACGACACAGATTACTTATGTAACAAAAAAACTGCTCATAATTTTTAAAAATTCCTATTTTTATACTAACTAGTGGTGTGATTGTAATATCATGTTGTGTCAGGTGATGGAACTAGAATTTTTATTGAGAGTTAAATGAATTGATACAAGAAAAAAAAAGGTAGCGGGCGAACTTTTGGAACGTGTATAGTAAATGTAGAAATAAATTTAGGGGGCAACTGCCAATCTTGCAGGTACAGGTGATCCGGAGTGAGAGTTACCATCACGTTCATTTTTTTAAGTTAAGGAATTTGAAATTATTAAGGTGTTAAACCCAAAAATCACTTATCCCATCTCATATTATTAGTCTTCAAAATATTTGAGAAGTTTGACCAAAATTTGGATATTTGAGGATTACTCTCTAATCCTCAAATCTGTTTTATATTAGTATTTTCGTTTTACTTTGATCAATTTCAAAGGAATATACAAAGTATTCTTGTTTTAACTATGCTAAGTTTAATTTTGGAGAAAAGTAATACGTAATTAGTTCCAAAAATGATAAAAATAAGATTAGAAGTAGGTTTGACGATTTTGTTTTAGGAAACTAATGTGTGTATTTGGTTAGATTAATATTGGTTTAACGGTATAAACAAATTTAAGGAAGAAAATTGGATGATTAATAATCATATGACTGTTCTCCACGTTAGCTAAAGGCGAAGATAGAAAAGTTATGTTGTTGTTTTTACGTTGATTTGTTCTCATATTAAAAGGACAGTTTAGGAGATTGTTTAAATTATTTAGTGTTCCTACTTCTAAGTGAATAACAGTAGCCTTTTGTCACTTAAAAGTGTTAACAGTAGTCAGCTGATGATTTATCTTTTTTTATCTTTTTCTGGTTTCTAAATTTAATTATTTAATTGTGGATGATTCTAGTTATCATAATTTATTTGCGTTAAAAATAATTTAACAGCAGTTATGAATGAAGAGAAGTTCGTCGAGGCTTCAAAAAGAGGGAATCTAATTCCGCTTCACCAACATATTTTTTCGGATCGATTGACACCAGTGCTTGCATACCGCTGCTTAGTTGATGAGGGTGATCGAGATATGCCAAGCTTTCTGTTCGAGTCTGTCGAGCCTGGTCTTCGAGCGTCTACTGTAGTAAGACACTATTTAATGGAGAGTATAAGCTTTGAAGTTCATGCCAGCATAGTTTCTTTTCTCCAGAGTAATGTCATTAATGTTAAAACTTAAAACACTGGTTAAATTCAATAGGGGCATTACAGTGTGGTTGGCGCTCAACCAGCTATGGAATTTATAGCTAAAGAAGATTTGGTCACGGTGTTGGATCATGTCAAAGGCTCATCTAGTAAGCAGTATGTGGAGAATCCTTTATCAATTCCGAGAATGATTTCAGAGACTTGGAAACCTCAACTCGTTGATGAACTACCAGATACTTTCTGTGGTAAGAATGTATTTTCAACTCCTCTGTATAACGAGAGCTTCACATACTAATGGAAACTAGCATGTGATATGTTAGATTATTTATCTATCAAACATCTGCAACGTATACGGTGTTAATAATAATGTTACCTGTTGTTTAGGTAGAACCGTAGAACAAAGGCGCCTGTTTCATTGTAAGTGTGATTCTGAAGATTAAATCACACTTAAAGTTGTAACAGAGTGATATTTATGCAACATAAATGCTCCTTGATTGAGAGAGGTTGGATATGGAAGGTCGTAGCTAATTATTGTTTTTGGAAATGATGAATTCTTTATAGTACTAGCAACAAGGAAGAGAATTTTTTTATTGCTCTCAATCTTCCTGTGATTATTTTTATGTAACTATTGTCCTTCATTGAAATGAATCGCAACTGCAAAGTCGTAAACATCGTTGGGCAACTCATATGCAGAACAGTTTAATGACATTTCTTGAAGTAGTAGAAATTTTATTCCCCCTCTTTGCACATTTGGGAAAGTGATATTATTATAACCATCAAGAGAGTTTCTTATTCACCAGAATGTTGGATATCGTTTGGTGGTGAAATCATTCTATCATTAACTGTGACTAAAACCGTATTGGTCTCAGGACAGGTTCTTACTTTTGACCACTATTCGTATCATACGAATTCTCTCACTCGATTTTCTCGTGACATTTTTTAGTGGCCAATGCTTTTTTCAAGCATTACATGTGTTACGAAGTATTTTATCATTTGCTAGTCACTTAACTGAAACCATGCTGGTGTTTTTTGACAATATAATGAGACAATAGCTCATTCATGTCAGGTGGATGGGTTGGTTACTATTCATATGATACAGTTCGTTATCTGGAGAGGAAGAAACTCCCTTTTTCAAGAGCGCCACTTGATGATCGCAAACTTGCTGACATTCAACTTGGACTCTATGATGACGTGATCGTATTTGATCACGTTCAGAAGGTATTTGAGGCTGTATTAGGAGCTCTCTCTCTGTAACTTTTTGATTATTTATATTACGAATTTTGATGGGCTCCAAATATGGATAATGTGTTTCCATACAGAAAGTGTGTGTAATTCACTGGGTGCAGCTGGATAAATTCTCATGCGCTAGGAAAGCGTATCTGAATGGAAGAAAGCGCTTGGATACCCTACTGTCAAAACTTCATGACAAAACGTAGTTATTGCCATATTATTTTTCTTGTCAGCAATATGGTAATTGTACATTAGACTTACATATGTAACCTCATTTCTTTGATTGATCATTTTCCAGTCCGAACCTAGCTCCAGCATATGTCAATTTCAGCACAACTGATTTTGGACCTTCTTTGACAAACGCTAACATGACAAGGGACGATTACAAAAAAGCAGTTTCTCAGGCTAAAGAACATATTTATGCAGGGGATATTTTTCAGATAGTTTTGAGTCAGCGATTTGAACGAAGGACATTTGCTGATCCATGGGAGATCTACAGAGCACTGAGAATCGTGAATCCGAGTCCATACATGAGTTACTTGCAAGTTTGTTCTTACCCTTTGTAGCTCCCATGTCATAAATCTCTGATCTAAGCCAGTAACTAAACTATGCCATTCGATTTATAGGCTAGGGGTTGTGTTATGGTTACAGCAAGCCCAGAGATTCTTACTCGAGTAAAGAAGGTAAGATCTTTGATAACGACACTATCTCTTTCATAATATTGACAATGATTTTCCCACTCCATTTATTGATAACGGCACTCTATCACTTTGTAAGTTTGGATCATGTTTTACATTAAAAATTGGAGTTCCATCAACATAACGTGGCGTGTAAAAATCATTGACCTATATCTTATGTCTTAGTCCATACCTGCTAGGCTGCTACCAAAGAGTAACCTATTTGGTAACTAGTTTCAATATTCTTGACAGAGAACAGTTGTTAATCGGCCATTGGCTGGGACCATTAGAAGAGGAAAGACGAAAGAAGAGGACGAGTTGCGAGAAACACAGCTGCTAGAAGATGAAAAGCAACGGGCGGAACACATCATGCTTGTAGATTTAGCTCGAAATGATGTTGGAAAGGTTCCCTCACGTCTCTTATATTCTCCACCTAATTATGAATCTTGCATCTTCGTTTTCTTTTGAGATCTTGTTGATGCCAGTTGTAAATTGTTTCGTAAATAAATCATGGACTGGGTTTCCACCATACATGAACTGAATTTGGTTAAACAACATGCGATGTAAACCTGATTATAGTGCACGTCTGAATATCATCTTCACAATACATATATCACCTTGATGAATTCTCTGTATTTTATAAGCTGTTTAGATTTGTTAATCTTCTCTTTCAAATGATGTAGGTTGTGAAACCCGGTTCCGTGAACGTGAAGAAACTTATGACTGTTGAGAGATATTCGCATGTGATGCACATAAGTTCTACGGTGAGAATGCACCTGAATCCCTGAACATAAATTATCCTGTACTAATTTGGCATTTAGATGAAAGTTGATCCAATGACATAAATAAATACTACTTTCTCCGCCGGAAGGCACATTATTGCAGGACTAAAATAAATACTACTTACTCTGCTCTTATTTGAATGACATTTTGATCAGAGACACAATAGGTAAATCAAATAAGAATATAGGAACTCGCAGAAAGATTACTTGCATTACCATTATTAAACAATTACACTTTTAGAAAAGTGAGGCCTGTAAACAAGCCCAAACCGAGTTGTAGCCTCAACAAGATTGACTTGAAAGCTGAACTCAGTGAAATTTGAACCGAGCAGAACTTATGTTCTAAGATCAAAGGAACTCATGTGGAATGCTCGACTAGGTTTGGTATATGTAAGTTACTATTGTCAATGATTATATTTCTCAGATTGTATTATCTTGACTGTAGGTCACAGGGGAGTTGCTTGATCACCTGACTGGTTGGGATGCACTCTGCGCTGCATTGCCTGCAGGAACAGTTAGTGGAGCACCCAAGGTAGTAACTAAAAAGAACAATATCCAATATGTAGCACTTAAACCATAAGTCTTTGGTTGCTCTTATTTCAGAAGAATTTTCTAACGAATATAGTGTTATTGACGTCAGGGAAATTTCTATCCGGCTCTTAACTAGAATAACATGGGGATGATTGGCTAGATTCCTAGAACTTGTATGTTGTCATTTTTAGAAATACTCCGGCATATTTCTACGAGTTGTTACCCAAAATTTTAAAAGCATGACTTTGAACAATATTTTCCTAGCTGGCTGTACTTCCACAAATATAAGATTTTTGTCAAATACGGACTTATGGATTGTTTTGAGGTCTCAGTAGTAGCTATGAGAACGATACAAGTAAAATTGGCACATATTCATACATTAGTTTTGGTGTCAAATCTCGTTCAAATTTGTCAAACTTTTTATCATGTATTGTTACAAGTACATTTATAAAGGAGCTAAGCTTGTAAACTGCATTTCCCTGTAGGTGAAAGCCATGGAATTGATTGATCGATTGGAACCAACAAGGCGCGGTCCTTATAGTGGAGGACTTGGAGGGGTGTCATTTACAGGTGACATGGACATTGCTTTGAGCCTGAGAACCATGGTGTTCCCAACTGATGCAAAGTACGATACAATGTACACATACGAGAAGGCTGGTAAGCGTCGAGAGTGGATAGCTCACCTTCAAGCTGGAGCAGGCATCGTAGCTGATAGTGTTCCAGATGATGAACAGACTGAATGCGAGAACAAGGCTGCCGGTATGTCTCGTGCCATTGACCTAGCAGAGGCAAGTTTTGTGAACAAAGATTGTATTCAAGAGGAACTCAGCAACAATCCAAAAAGACATTATATTCAAGAGAAATTAGAAAACAATTCCAATATTATTGTGAGTAAACAGTGTTAAGTTTTCTGTTTACATGTACTGCATATAAGACTAATAAGAGACTAGCCCCTAAAGGCTACAACAGTATTATGTCCATATATTTAATGGGGGTAAAGATCTATGAGTATGTGGCTGAGTGATTAATTAAATAACTTCTTTTAAATTGACTATGTTATATTTTAATTAACGATAAGTGTCGTATATACTATAGTACTTTGTTTTTTATTACTCCCTCTTTATTCCTATTTTAAGATTATTTATTTTTCCACAAAAGTTTCGATAAAAATTTAAATTTTATCTCATTAACATAATTTTTCCTCCATTTTTTCTTACCTAATTCCTATAAAATAAAACCTTAAAATAAAATTTTATTTAAAACGATTCTGTAAATAGTTGGGATTTTATGAAAGTATTAATTAGTTGGTTTAATTGCCTATATGTCCTTCAACTACTGTCATGTTTTCATTTTGGTTACTGAATTAACGATTGTTTCTACTTACTTCCTCAACCATTTGGCATTAATTAGTTGGTTACAATCTTGTAGACCAGCCCCTAATAAAATATTTCTTCAGGTTTTTAGTTGTCATATTAGTCAGCTAAATTTTTGTTTCTCAAATAATATATTTTAATTTTAAATTTTCTTTGCTTCAAAGCAGCCTGTCGCTCTAGCTCAATAAATCAGATTTTACATTTTAATATTTTTACTAATTATTTTAATAGCTTCAATTAATCGACTTTCAAGCATTTTTAATGCACTTTACTGTTTTTTTTCCTTTAATCTACGCTACAACGCCTAAAACCCACAACTAAAACGGATACGCGAGTACAACATTCATTCAAATTTCATAAATAGCATCAATTCCTAACTCAGGAGTAGCTAAACAGGAGACAATGATTTTGAGACAAAACATTAGTTCATGTTAAGCATACAACTGGTATTATGCTGTCCTTTTCAATTATTACTAGCATAACTAATTGCATTAATGTATTAATTTCTGATTTTGTTTTCAAATTTGGGAAGTAGGCATGCATAGTTTTAGCTAAAGGATGTGAAGGGCATTTAACTATCCATGTTGGTTAATCAATTATTCTAGGAATGACTAATTTGGCAAAAAAAAGATTAGAACTTTATCGCCATTGATGTTATTATATTTTACACTGTGTATGCAAATTTGGTAGAAATAGTATTCTTGATTTGTTGTTATTAGTTTGTTTGCCTTACCTGGATTGATCCCTATATTACGGTGATTTTTTCTAGCTAATCTCTATACTGCGATCTTTTGGTGTCCTGGCTCTACTGTTGTCTTTCGTGCCCCATTCATATATCCCCATTTTTAACAAAGAATGGCCTATACTATCGATCGCACAAAACGACTATTTTGCCTAACACTAAACTAAAATATGTATAAATATTTTACAGAATTAAATGTAACAACACACTTTTTCTTCTTAACACACCCCACCTACCTCCTCCCCCCAAACTATAGCCTCGAACTTTACCATTTTTATTTTTACACACCTTACCATATCCCACACCTCTACCTATAAGCCTGAATTATACCATTTTTATCTTCGATACATTTTAACCTACCTCTAATTCCCCATAATTTCCTTACAATCCCCGAACTATACTATTTTTATTCGAACACCTTACTCATTCCACCTCAGCCCACAAAGCCCCTAATCCATACCCGTTTAACTATGGATAGACCACAATGTGTCAAATATAAAAAATGACTATAGTTCTGACCATAGCCAAGCAGCACCATGCGCTTGCATAGCAAGAGTGACATGCTAAAGCAAGAAAGTCATGCCTGCATGTTAATTATTAGAAACGCCCCCCACTTAGTTTACTTTAGTATAAAATACCATTTCAGACAAAACCGATATGATGACTACTCAGCCAAGTAAAAATGAGCAGATAGACGTTCTAAAAGATCAGAAAACATGCGACCACTAAAAAAGATAGCGACTAAAAAGAAATTGTACCCTTTAATTTAAAGAAAGGTTTTAAACATATTTTGTTAACAGTTCCTAAGAAGCGTTTCCAGGGTAATTATCTTCTACAGTATTATAGATTGTTTGGAAGTGTGTGGATACAGACATGCAGTGGTATAACTAGGGAGCATCCGGAGCGTAGCCTCCTAATTTTTTGAAAAATAAAATTTTACTATACATTATATATGTTTTCAAAAATTATATTGTTTTGCTCCTTTAAATTTTTATAGTTTTCCTCATTTTCCTTGTAAAAATTATTTAGCCACCCTACATAAAAATCATGTTCGGCCACCTGTGTGTGCATGGAAATGTTTCATGTGAAACCAATAAATTGGGATTATACACTGCCCTTGACTAGAAATATGGTGCTGTGTTGGATCTAGAGTCACAGGTTTGATTGGGTTTCCAGCAACTAAAGCAACTTGCAGAGACTTTTTCCCAAGATTGAATCTAGATTCAAAGAATAGCTAAATGATGTCTTTGTATAGTTAAAAAGGACATTTTGTACACGGTTGTGGTTATCATCTTTTTGACCAACTTATTTTCTTAAATTTCATCATAAGCACATTACTTAATCATTTCTGAGCTCTTTGCTAGTACCAGAATTCTTTTGATCAAGAAATATGAGAGCTGGGATTGCTCCACTCAGTGGAGAATGCCAATGTGTGTTTCTTCCAAAATCCTTTGGTTCTTATATTTCTTCGATTCGCGGATATTGTAAGAAAGATCAAAATGTTGTGTTTCAAGTGTTTCATTCGAGTTTCTTGCGATCAAGAAAATCTGTAAGGTCTCGATTAATTGACATTCCAGTTTCAAGACCTCAGTCGATAAAACGATCCTGTAGTGCTGTCCTAGATGAGAGTTTTGATAGATGCAGTAGGGAAGGATCATCTCAAGGTTTTAGCTCATCAGGTTACGAAGACGATGAACATAGTTTTGAGATGAATAAGTTGTCTTCTGTTACATCTGAACCTAGGAGATCTTTGAGTAGATGCAGAACAGAATTTGAATTTTTGGAGCCTATGATGCTTGATATTAGCCCTGAGCCACCTGAATGGCCTGAAAGGGAGGCTGTCCTGAGGACAAGCATAGAGCAAAAGGCTAAGAGTTTTGATCTTCCTTTCTCGCTTCGTATTATTAAAAAGAAACAACAAATGGATGGTGATTTAAAGGGTCTAGGATATTCTGGGTGTTGCTCAGTGAAAAAGGCCATCTCTTCTATGGTTTCCGTCCTAGTTGAGCTTCAAAGTCATGCCTTACAGATGCGAGGAGTATTAGTCGATGAAGATTTGGAGATTATTATGGGGAAAGTGCAAAGAGAAATGAATTCATCATTTCTGTGGTTGTTCCAGCAAGTATTTTCAAGAACACCCGAGTTGATGATTCATGTTATGACCCTCTTGGCTGATTATAGTGTCCATTCTGTATCTGATGGTATTGCCATTCCATACTCTGTCAAACTAGGTTCTCGCGATGAATTGACTGAATGGAAGCCCAAGTCACAATCTACTTCGTCAGCATCAACATCTATACTCTTTGCTCAGAACAATCCTGATCTTGTCAAAGAGTTTCAACAAATTAGTAATAGGGAATTGAGAAACACTGGTGAGATGTCACTGTGGAACTCAATCTTGGTTGAATCCGCAAAATTACAACTAAGTACGAGGGATTTTGTTCTAGACAATGACATGATTATAAATTTTGTTTCACCAATGAGTGTGGAGGTGGAACCCGATGACTACACCGAGTTTCATAGGACTGACCTTCAGTACCAGCTGGGATTGTCGCTGGAGCCTAATAATCCCCTTCTGCTCTGCAACTACGCTCAATTTCTGCACGTTGTTGTTCGGGATTATGATAGGTAATCTTCCTCAAATCTTGAATCTCATTTGTGACATATGTCACTCTTGTAACTATATTATCAGTAGGAGTCCAGTATGCTATATCAGATCGTTAAAAGTTTCCTCACTTTGATTAAATAAGCTATAGACTCAAATCAGTGGGGTTAATGAGAGTGTAGAAAACGATCAGGTATCATCCTGTCTATGATAGTGTATATGTAAATGGAACTGTGTTTATGACTTATTGTGCATCCTGCAGGGCGGAACAGTGCTACAAGCGGGCAATTCAAGTAGCACCTCTCGATGCAGAATGTCTGTGCCAATATGCCAACTTCTTGTGGACAATCAGGAAGGATTTTTGGTGTGCGGAGGAGAGATATCTGGAAGCTTTAGCATCCGAGCCTGACAACCCTTTCTACCTGTCCAAATATGCAAGTTTCTTGTGGAACACTGGTGGTGAGGACACTTGTTATCCCCTTGACGCTCCTGATGAAAACAAGAGCTTGAATTTATAATTAATTTAAAGGTGGCCGGTAACAATCGGTCTCTATCTTGTAGGATTATTATGTAGATGACCGAGGGTTTGTATCACAAAAGTAGGGTGCAAAAATCATTTCCGAATGCCATGGCGTCTGGCGAGACAGATTTCCTACATGATTTATTTATCTGAAGTGCGTACGCCACTCTTAGCGCTTCTGAACCTGCAATTGAAATAACATACATTTTGCAATGAAATAGAGAATAAGGATAAGGGTGAGATGCATAGCGTTGATCTACACCATGAAAGAACCTGAAGCAGTCAGTGCCATTGTACTATGACAAGATCATGTTAGATCTATAAATACTCTGAAATAAAGCTTTCTTATTCGGTTTCTCTTTTGTTTAGGTCACAGCTTTAGTTATGGTAGATATTCTGCCTGTGAAAACATGTATATTTTTGTGGAATAATAACTTCAGTCCTTCATCGGAACATACAGACATTTCACAGATTAGTTTATAATGTGCTATAGGTAGAACATTTTGTTGATTCTTCATATGATATTTAGTTTTTACCAGAAATGAGTTATTGAAGCTAAGTTCTGCGGAAATTTTTTGTTCCAGAATTTTTTCTAAACGGTTTTGATTTGTATTGTGAAAGCAATGACGCTGCTTCATATCATATTGCTGATTATCAATGGTACTATATCACAAACTTATTTTACAATCAATCTTCCATTAAAATTTCTTTAAAATTCCGACGAACCACTTTTCTTCAATAATGTTTTTGCTAAAATCGGATTCAAGTAAATTGATTCCAAATAATTTGAATAAAGATTTTCTTTTCTGATTAGTTTTATGTAGTATACTGGTATCAATTATATTTGATTTCAATTTTAAATAATATCGCATTTTTAATGCTTTAATTTAATTTTCGAACCGTTCCCCGGAAAAATTGATTCCGGAATTGAAGAAAATTTCCGAGTTCTGCTGGTCATCCCATAGTGTATACTGGGAACTATTATCATCACAAAATACGTAAATTGTGTTTTTGTAGTAATGAATGCCAAAAAAGTTGCTAACAGGAAACGTTTGAATACATTATACATGTTGTGGGGCCTTGGGCTTGATCATCAACTGCTCAAGTGATGATGAAGTAACTAGAAATGCAGTTCTACCTTTGTTATTACAACACTTAATATTGGAGAAGCACGAATGAATAACCAAATATAGTAGCATATTTCACTAAGGAAAGCATGCAGGATTCACTTATGAACTTGGGTATGTAAGATCTAATTAATTTTGGAGGAATGCATCCCTAGTACCACCTTTATTGGTGGTCGAGGTCGACAGTCAGTGGATGTTTTGATAATCTTCTCAATCGGAACTTTTCCACAATCACTGTACTTTTTGTAGAAGACATAGTTTTAATCATGCAAACTCTATTATTTATTATGTCAATTATTCATACATCTTTTGTAATAGGTCTTGTTTTATTTGTGGATGCCTGTAGATAGAGACCTGACTCGTTAAAATTCGTACATCTTTCAAGTTTTATCAACTCATCTCTTTGATTTTACACTCTAATATTTCCTTACATCCAACTTTATTGATCAATTTAAACATTTATATAAATCCCTATTCCCAACATGTCTTTACTCATATATTTAAATTGAATTCATAAACGCTTAACAACATGCATATGGATACACAGTTTATAAGATATTGCATGCCTTTATACTTCACCCCTCGAATCAAATTGGGTTTTGTTTAAACTAATTAAGACGATAAAAAGTATCCGTTGCTTCTTAAAGGTTATAGGTGTTGTCTGGTGATTTTTCACATTATGATGATGAAGCTTCTCTTTTTGCCAGTCTTGTCGGAAAATCTCATATGATTGGGCTCTCAATTCATTCACTCGTCCACTTATTCACGTTTTCTCAACTTTCCGGTTAATAATAAAGGTGTCCCACAAATGGTGTCCAAAATATGTTAGGAGCATGTTGGATGCACAAACTTCACAAAGATACAAACTTAGTGGAGACAAATTAGATAAAATGAAGGAAATTATGGTGACCTAGATTTCTCGCGTGCTTCTCTAACAACTAGTGTAATGGGGAGTATAGTTCGGTACAATTAAACGTTAAAACAATTTCTAATAGAATCTCATTGAAAAATCTTGACTAGTAATATTGAAAATTAAAAAGTTCGAACACAAAATTGATTCACGTAATGTTAAAATGATATTTGTGTCTAAGAACAAGCTACGAGAACCTAAGAATTGAATTCTTGTTAGGTTATGGTAATGACTATGGACTGTTATATTAGGTTTATTTTTATTAGGGTTTAAGTTTAAGATTGTCTATATAAATGGACATCTTCCATTGTAATAGTGCAATAATTATTCATCCGTTACGAATATACTGTCACAATATAAATAAAACAGTAATAATAAATGTTTTATAATAATTTTTATCAAGTTGTATATTATGTGTATTGCTAATATGAATGAATAGCTTCTATTTATAAGCTTTCCCAAGACATAATAATACAAGTGTGAATGCTAAAACTTTATGAAAGAATCTAACGACTTTCTAATCGCTAATCTACTTTAATGCTATTATCCATAATATTTTCTCATAACACTCCCCTGAATGCCTAATTAACTAAAAATATGCCTCTAAACCTTACTAGAAAAACCGCCCTGAATAAAACTAAATAAGAAAAAAGAAACATTATTCTCAACATACGCTATACCATTTTCATTAAACCTTATCGCTAAACTCATCGGGACAAAAACCCGATTTATTAACTCCTCCTCATGCATCATTAGATCATCAGATACATCCCTTAATCGAATGCACTACTTTGAGTTAACTTTTTGAACAAGTATGCAGTGAGCTGATGAATAATATATCTACTCAGATTACCACAAAGATCAATCAATTGACATCGATTTCGCCATTCTTTTGAAGATCATGTAAGAAGAAAAATTTTGAAGTAAACTTGTTTTGAAAAAAATGAGAAGAATCGAAGCATTACGCCCGAATAATCAACTGTTAATAGTATCATTTCAAGACTTAATTCATTTGTATCTCTAGAGTTGTTCACAAACACGATTCTCCTTATGCTAGTGTCAAGTTTGTCCTCTGTGGCTCCTCAAGCAAATACGCACTAAAACGACTCAGCGCCTTTTTTTATGTTACGCATGTTAACGATGCCGCCAGTTTAGTCCCCTCGTATAACATTTTTCCTTTATCGTGAGAACTTCGAGCCGTTCAAACGCCAATCCACGCCAAGAAGCTGACATAAAAGCATCCGTCATTCACACCGGACGCTATTAAGAGTTCTTTCACATCTCTTCGTGCAATCCCTCAAAGTTTCACCTTGGCGTTGATGTAGTTTCATGAAGGCTCATTCGACCTGCTTTCCATTTAAGGATGCTCCAAATAAACTTTGCTGCTAAGCTGTCCACGATTGCCTTAAAGAGTCCACCGAGTCCCTGCTGGAAGTTTCATGAACCACCTAAAGACTTCAACGCCAAGACTATTTGGAATGCTTTGCACATATTCGTTGTCTGCCTCGAAGCATTACGACAGTGAATGCTGATAAGTGCACCTCGGGGCCCCCCTGGCGATGTACATCCCGAAATATGGCATACAAAAATCCCTTAGGGTCAGATGTCGTCAATTTCACTCGCGGCATACGGGCGTTGGGGCCGATTCTTCCTTTACATTTTTTTCTGCTTTCATTGCAGAGCATGCGGAAGGAAATCATAATCATACTTTAATAAATCAACATAAAATAACTGTGATTAACCAGAACACTTTAAATTGTATAAATCCGATCTAAACTTATATATAAATTTAAATATAGCAATGCAATATAATACCAACAACTTTCTACTGCTCCTTTAACTTTTATTCGCAATGTTCTAGTTGATCCACACCGTAAGTGGGTTAACCAAAGATTTGGGTTTGCTATAACACATGGAACATTGGATCAAAAAATCAAAGTGTTAACTTTGATTCTTGAACTAGAAATTGTTCTCTTAAGTAGGACGCCGAAATGACTGGGTTTGGCCTTTTCATCATATGTGAAAAATCTAATAAATCCCATCTATTTATAGGCTCTAACTGATAATTAACCAATTGTTTACCAGCCTACCTGATTAATTTAATTAACTCTGCTAGCAACAAACAAGTTATTAATAAAACCATCAGTTAATAACAAAGTTCTCAACTAACGCTATTTACCAATTAAACCGACTAGTCGACATTCGAAGTTTATCCAATTTATATTTTACATTATTAATGTAAAATTTCCACTGGTAATATTCGCTGACACATAAATCAACCTCAATTCTAAGAAGATCGCTTAATTTCATACATAAATGTAAGTCAACATCACTTATAAATGCGCTGACCTTCCAGCCGTATAATAGCAAGAGAGTGTATCAACATAATATTATTATTATAACTTACTATGGGATCCACTGCTAACTGCATAATCTCTAAAGATATCATAAGAACTTAATTAGTAATTATAATTACTATTATTGAATATTTTGTTTATGTAATCACATTTAACTAAACTAGTAAAACGACTGTTACACAATTGTCCCAACGGGCAAAATAAATTAAACCAATAACTATCGATTTTCAACAATATGGCCTTTCCTTCAAGTAACCCAAGTAACTTATGTGCGACGCCAATGCTTGCTCGCATCCAATTCACCGCTTTCTTCTAGGAATATGTCGATGTATAATGCTTTGGAATTATCTTAGTGAGCTACTTGCGTAGCAATACGCTCTTTACATCCGCTAAACGGTCAAGCAGGGTATCAGAGCTCGCCCAACGTCGGGGAGGCGTGGTTTCGCTCACGCCCTTTCCCCGCCCAAAGAAAGCATCTTGTCAGCGGGAACATGTTGCTAATATTCGTATCAGAATGAACCTTAAGGTTCATTCGATTCAAGATCGGGCTCAAAATACCCGATTCAAGATTCGCTCTAAATAAATTCTGATCTGATGTTCGATTCAAAGTCACAAACCTCAAGCCGAACATCGAATCGGGGCGCTCGACGGACCGAGCCGAACGGTTCGAAAATATTCGACTCGTCCATTACCCATTAAACCTTTTAAGATTTAGTATTCTCGCCCCTTAATCAATTGCTTCCAATCGCCTAATCCAATTTTTAAGCCCTGGTAGATAATTAAGCCCCCCACCCTTTCTATGAATATGACTATATCACCTTTCTCAATTCTCCCTTTTCTATACAAAAGTCGCCATTCAATTTCTTTCAAATTTTTATACAAAGTCAAATGGTCTGCTTATTTTAAAGCGAATGTAGGTTGATATAGGTTAATTTAATCATTCACCATGTTGTACCAAAAAATAATTTTAACTAAGTTAATATAGGTTAACATATTAACCCCCATTACCCCTCAAATCTTTCACCCCCAAATCCTGGGGTAATACAAGGTGAATAACACGTTAATTTTTTTTTTTTTTTTTTGTTGATGACAAAAAAACCCATCAATATTTTTCCCTCCAAAATTCTAGTGTAGCTTATTATTCCCTCCAAAACCCACCCACATATAGCTCACATTTTTCTAGAACCAATCTTATTCTCCAAGATTGTTTTCACTATTCATCCCAAGCTATATTGATTTCAGCAGAACTACTATCGAGGTAATATTTTTCGATATTTTTAATTAGAATTTAAAATTATTTCAATATAGACTTATAATTGACAATATTATTTAAATAATTACAAACGGTAATTTTGTATCGATGTTCTTGATGTTGATAATTAGAATTTAAAATTATCCGTAATATAGACTTATAATCGATGTTCATGGTCGTAGTCCTTTTTCAATTACGCCTATCAAACAATAATGCCGACTTCTTCTATCACCTAATTCAAAAGTTCCATAAAATCAATATCATATATTTTCGTTGAACTATAATATTCATCTATATATGTCGATGATGCCTCCTAATAATACTAGTACAACATAAACTTGTGAGTAAGAACAAAAACTGTGGTTTGATAATAAGACTACCTCAACGGGATGTATGTTTCAAGAATTGTGGCTCCTTGCTGTCACATGTTCCCCGGTCTGCTTGTTTATATTCTTATTAAATTAAGCAACAAACTCTATTTTATTTTCCACTTGCTGCGCCTTGCTTAATTCTCAAGCCCAATGTATTTATCCGACATCTGCTTTCGAAGTTTTTCCTGCTTTTTGCCTTTGATTCGTAGTATTTCTAGTTTATCTTCATTCCATAAATGTTTAATTTAATTTTGTTTATATTTATTTAAATTCTGACTTTTATTTCATTAATATAACATAAATATGTCATGTGATTATACTTTATCATTGCTGCCCTTTAATTACATAGT
Source organism: Lithospermum erythrorhizon (assembly GCA_019722365.1). Taxonomy (NCBI): domain Eukaryota; kingdom Viridiplantae; phylum Streptophyta; class Magnoliopsida; order Boraginales; family Boraginaceae; genus Lithospermum; species Lithospermum erythrorhizon. The sequence goes on from JADFUC010000071.1 coordinate 168,958, forward strand.
ATAATTATGTCGGTAAAATCGTACTCCAAGTATGTTAAACAAATTTGGAGTACGTTAAGCATTCCTTTTAGAACGTCTCTAAAAGTTGGTTGGGGTTTGAACTAATAACTAAGACGTTGGACCTCAAGACATGGGATTAAATTATTAAAAGTACTATATTAAATTATATGTTTGTTTTTATTAAAAATAATTGTTGATGTTACATGCTTGTAATATTATACTAAAATTAGTTAGATCTTTGTTTACATAATATCGATTGTTACAGTTAACTGAAGTAATGAAAGTAACTATTACTATTGTTTGAAAAGACAGCAAGAAACGCTGAGAACGATAGAAATAACAGAGATCACTGTTACCAACCAAATTGGGAACAGCAAAGTCCGCTTCTAAGCTAAATGCTGACAACTTATTAAAGATATCATTTAGACGGTGTCCCAAACGGTTGAATCCCAAGGGTTTAACGACTACGGAATGAAAGTGCTCCAAATACTTTTATCATGATTTCACGTAGAATGCTATGTTAAAATGCATCACAAACATCAAGGAAAGCAAAGAGAAGAAAAGAGAAAGATGGATGATTTTTGTATTACGTAAATTTTAAATAAGTTAAATAACTAATGGAAAGATTCTTTTCAAAGAAAGTTAAGACATTCAACATGGTCAGTTGTTTGAGGATATTATCGATTTTGATCAAAAGTATGCTTCAAGGCCTATATCCATCTTCGAGGAATCATTTCCCCGACTACCTATACGCCAATCGCATTGCCTTCGAATGAAAGAGGCCTGGCAGGTTACGGGATAGGCCTATGCTAAACCCTAAACGTTACTGATGAGTTGCCCCATGATGAATTTTATTGTTTTACACTCCTCCGCAGTGTTCATAAATCTAGATTGTGGTAAAATTTATAGTACGTAGAATCATAGTACGTAGAATCAAGTAAATGTAGGGAGGATTTAAACAATTATTTAGAAATTATTTCTTTGTTTCAAATAGTTTTTATTTTAATTAGGTATTCAAGCAATTAGTATTTTAATATGACATGAATATCAAGCTTTCAATTCAATTCAATTTGTTTCAATCACCAAAATCACAGTTTTAACATGTTCGGGTTAGAAAGTCAGAACTGAGCCGAGCTTTTATTTCGAGGTTCTAACATTTGCTCGTTCAATCCCTTTTGAAGTGTGCACTGAGACAAACTCTCAACCTACCGAGGTCTGCATGGTTCGAGCCCAAGCATGCACTCCAGTCCTTCTGGGCAAACATGTTTTAGGATTCCCCCGTAAGATGCCAATTACGAAGTCAAATTCTTGTTGTGCCCTGAGGTCTGCTTGCGGAATCGCCTTTCAAGGATTTAGATCTTTCACCTCAATTTGATCTCGACTGGATTTGTCCGTGTAAATAGTCCGATTGGTATTTTCTTCGGCCATCAATCACGGTCGATCGCAGGTTGTGGGCCCAGTGGGTCGGAAGGCCCCGCACGCCCTGGCCCTCGCTATCTCTCTGATGAACTTCTTTTATGGCTGTAAAGCCCTTCACGATCGATTTGTCGTACTTTTGAAACGCGAGACCCCGTATTCGACAATAATAGATATCCTCACATCTTAAGTGACACACTTGAGAAAAGTTAAATCTCTCACGGAGTAGACTTGTTCTTTATTTATAGAACTACAAATCACCTACAGATTACAATCGTATGGATTACTATGAAGTAATTTGAATTTACACATTCAAATTGGACAATTTTATATCAACAATATAATTCCTGGGATCTGTTTAAATAATAGGAAGTCTAACAACTATTTGTTTTACATAGCTATTAACTTGGTACACGGTTCTTTTTGTTGATGACTCTGACCACATTTACATTCCCTCAATTTGAGGCGGCTTTGGTTGGCACAGATTGGCAATGGCATTCTGAAATTTTGCTCCAGTAAGGGACTTTGTGAATACATCCGCAAGTTGTAAGTGCTGGAATAAGCCATAATTAAATCATCAACACTTTCTAACAAAATGAAAGTCTATGCTAATGTGTTTCTGCTAGTGAATTACCTGAATGTATATGCAAGGCAGCAATGTTGTTACAAAGGCCTGATGCAGTGCAAGGTTTGTCCTGACCATGAAGAAGATAAGCAACCTAAGTCACTCCTGCTGTCAGTAAGTGCCCGGTACTCTACCCCTCAGTACTCAATCGGCCAATAGTTTAGTTGTTTTTGAAGACCATGACACCAGAGTGAACCTAAGAAGACACAATATTCTGAAGTAGATCTACAGTTAACGGCAACCAGCCCAATGAGGATCCGAGTAAATACTATAAAAGTTGATCACTTGGCTTGATGAGAAGGCCTTGAGACATAGATCCTGCAAGCGTAACGGAGAATCTTCTTTGGTAGCAACAAGATGAAATCTGCTGGATTTTGCATAAATTGGGATAAGCTGTGTTGATTGCATAAGTAATGGCCTTGGGCGAGTAATGGATAGCATCGGAGAGCAATCTAATTAAACCTCTGTAAATATGCGGATTGTGAGAGGCTGGAGCATGATTTTCCATCATTTTGGGAGGCTTTAAAGATGTGGGAGTAGTAATAGCCTTACAAGCATGCATATCATACTTTTGTAGTAGCTCCTTAGTATATTTGACATGTGAAAGAAAAACACAAGATGGACTTCTAGACACTTCAATTCCAAGAAAGAAATTTAAGGGACCAAAGTCATTGAGAGCAAATCCACTAAAAAATAGAGGTGATTTAGTTTAGCAACCACATTATCAAATAAAGTCTGTGATGAGCCTGTCAATACTATATCATCTACATACACTAAAAAATAGAGAGTATGACCAGTTGAAGTAAAGATGAATAAACTCGTGTCGGCTTTACTTTGCACAAATCCAAACTCAAGCAGAAAACTTATGATACTTAAGAACCATGCCCTTGGTACCTACTTAAGGCCATAAAGATATTTATGTAAATGACAAACATGATCAGGATAGTCAGCATTAATAAAATCAACAGGTTATTGTTAGGATTTAAGAACCTAAATTTACTCTTTTTTAGTTTCAAACAATCGATAAGAGCGACATGAATTTAAAGTCTGAAAATTAAGCAGACCACAAAGATTTATCTGATTCGATTCGATGTGAAGTTAATCACTTACATTCTTCAGCTATGAGAATCATTTAATACAAGCAGAGAAGATCGTTCTGAATTTCTACTTATTTAAATTTATAATCACATGTTGAGTATTTTCTTTATCATGCAGAAAATCTCGACCCGCAAACCCTGCAAACAAAAACTATGTTTAACAAGAATATTAAAAGGCATAATATTAACTAGGATGATTATTTACCATTAGTATTTGTGTGATGATTAAAACTCATAAAAACGACCTAGTATTTATAGGCAAAGAATATAACACAGAATAGACTTAAATTAGGCAATAATTAAGAGCCCCTGGCGCACACCAGAATTACAAGCCTCGGCGCGAGATATCAGACCCCTACGTCTCGAATAGATACATCACGATTTTGGTCACCGAGTCCACGTGAGCCCCCCATTCGAGACCATGGGGTCTCGATAGCCTCGATAGCGACTCTTCAAAATAAGCCAGAAAAAACGCGTTCAACAATCTCCCATTTGAAGATATTTTGAGATCACCATCTTCAAGCACCGTCTGCGGCGGCACTTTACGAATTAAATAAATCCCGAACTCAGCAGAAGGCGATCCCAGCGTCTGAATAGCGCTTTAACGTATGAAAGAGATTCCGAGGATAGTCATTCACGTTTACCAGGTGGACCTGTCCACCATTCGGACAATCATCATGCTCTGCCTTCTAGATGTTTTGCCAGTCTTGACCCAGCATGAAACCTCGAGCTCGATTGGTAAATCGATAGATTTCTCTCTTGAGCTGCCAAATTTCATTAAACTGACTTTCTTTTGATCTGGTCATTTGTATAGATGTTTAGATTTAAACGTCAGCCAAACGTTAGCAAATAATGTAAAGATTGGGAATACCACCTCTGCGCGGCGCAGACAGCCCGTAACACGGAATGATTAAGTAGCGAGAACCGGTTGCGTGGCTGCTAAGTTCACTTGGACTGTTTAATCAGCGAGTAGTAGATTACCTTGGGTTGGGGTACGCTTTCTTCCATGATGCGAACTGTTGCTGGCTCCTCAGAACACTCGAACCTCTTTCAATGGCATCCAGTATTCGTTTCTGTGATAATTCTATCTATTTTCATAGAAACTCCGTGTAGAATCTACTTAACTTCTGCAATGCTTAGGATCTCTCTCTTGACTCTTTGAGAACCGTGATATTGTAGTGCTTTTCAACACATTGTCTCCACGAACCACTTCGATTACCTCTTTGAGAGAGTAAGTTCGATGGCAAATGCAAATCAGGTGTTTCATGAGGAATTAATTTCTTCACAATTTTGGGCAACCTTAACTTTGTTAGTTTCCGTAAAGAACCCGTTCGACGACCTGAGATTGGCATCTACCATTACTACCCAGCGTCAATTTCACCGTCCAATGAGATGAGCAGACCGTAATTCTCGAAACATAATTCACCGTTCGTCCACGTAAATGCGTAGTAGCGAAAGATGCTCCAGAATCTGTATCCGGGGAATGCAGGAGCGTTCACGGATACAACCCAGCGTCCAGGGAATAATCCATGTGTGACTTGTAGAGAATCACTTGGTGTTTCTTGACCCTGTACGTATGGCCCGTGCGCATGACACCGTACCATACGATCGAGGAGTTACCTCTTGCTTTACTATGTGACCTCTCTTTGTTTCCAAAACCTCATGCCGTATTGCTTCCTCAGCTACGCTTAATGCGGAGACAGCACGTTACTTTACATGAGAACTGCGTGCATCTTGGACAAAATGGTTTAAAACCACCTTGAAGTTTCAACGCTTGTTAGTACTGCAAATTACAATTGCCATACCGTTTGCTCCCGACTTTCGGGTAGCAAGCCCGACAAAATCGGGAATTGCTGCGTCTCGTCGGTATTAACATCGACAAATCCGGCGGTTGGCCGGTAATGTTATTGAAATCTTGGTGTCTTTGCTTTATAGGTGTGTTATCACGACATCTTAAAGTGAAATAGCTTTTCATGAAAGTACACCCATTGTTTGCGGAAGGTTTAAATACGGAGTTACCTGAAAGCCTTCGTCAGTCCACTTTGTGGTGGTTTTTAACTAGCGGCGTTAGCGGCCGATGTTCTAGAGCGAATAGATCGTCGCGCTTTTTGCATGCAGTTTCATCCATTCATAAATCCTCCGTGTACCGAGCTTATCCGTTGGTTTTTATACGGCTTAGCGTCTGAATGTCGCCAAATGCTACGTAACGATGCTGAAAAATGATTCCATCAAATTTTTCTACGGCCCGTATCAAATTTCTTGACTTTCGACCATTGATTCTTAAACTACATGGCCTGTTTCTGATACGATTGTTAGAATTTAAGGGCCCGCAAATCTAGGAGTTTGACCAATCGATAAAAATGGCAGACATTTAAAGTGCAAAATTAAGCAAGCCAGCTAGATTTATCTGAAGTTCGGCTCCTTAATGTAGAAGCTAATCTTGTTGCTATAAAATCACTAATAAACTAGAAGGTCGTTCTGAAGTTCTACGGCTAGCTATAATACATGTTGAGTATTTTCTTATCATAGAAATCTTAACCCATGAGTCTATCCCGAGAGCGAAAATATGTTCTTCAAGAATATTAAAAACCTAATATTCTTCTAGGATGATTATTTCTCTATTTTAGTATTTGTGTGATGATTAAAACTCATAAAACAACCTAATATTTAGAGGCAAAAAGTTATAACCTAGCTAGACTTAAATTAGGTAATAATTAGAATGACATACCGAGTCGCGCCGGTAGCGTAGGTAAATCGAGACATGACCAGGACAACCTAGGTCTCGAATAGCTCTGCTCTAGTTTGTCCTCGGCGCCATCGAGATAGCCTTCCCCCCACATCCAGACCGTAGGTCGTCTGATTTTCAAAATGGCCAAAAAAGGCAGAACGACGGTTGTCTCGTAAAAATTGTTTTCTAAGATTGCCATTTAGAAAGGCATTTTTGATGTCTAAATGTCTGATTTTCCATTGTTTGGAAACTGGAAGAACCCAGCAATCTGTCGTTTAACTAACTTGATCGCATCAGAGACAAATTTTGATCATATTGACACCGTATTTGTTGTTTGAACCGCTTGTCTGTTAACGCTCGCCTTGCGCTTTCGATAGATCCGTGGTTTTAATTTTATCTAGCGTCCATTTATGACCAATCAAATGATTGGAAGGGACTAATGACCATGTGTTATTAGAAATGAGTGCATTGTATTCCTCACGGCGTGGCTTGTCGCCAATGGGAAAACTTGGCCAGAAGCAGGAGAAGCAGATGGTGTATATAAGTAATTTAGTGATGATGGAAGAAGATCTGATGAGAGAGAGAAGCGCTACTTTAGGTTTGAAAATGCTGACTCCTCTTTGTTTAAATAGTATGAACATTTGACAACATTAATGCGATTTAGATGTTTACATGAATAAGAGAAAAGAATATGATGGAGTTATAGAAGGTGAGAGGCAGGATATTGGTGAAGGGGATGGAGATTTGAGTGTACATTATTTGTAGAGTGATGAGACCATGGTATAGATAATATACGAGTTAGGGGTAATTTGTGTCTGGTATGCTTGAGATGGAAGTAGGTATGATGGGGAGTAGGATAGATGATATATAATTTAAAGTGAAGGAGAATGACATTTTTGTAATTTGAAAAGTAGAAGAATCTGTGAGAGAGAAATCAAAATTTGAAGGGAAAATAGGTGTTGCAATATCCTGAAATATAGCATGAAAATTTTGGTATGGAAATATGTTTTCGACAAAATTGACATGCCCAGAAAGAATTACTTTCTTAGTTCCAGGGTTAAAACATCGGAATCCTTTGTGATGATTTGAAAACCCAATAAATATGCAAGGAAGAGACATGGGAAAGATTTTGAAGTTTCCTGATGCACCAATTTGGGATAATACAAGAAACCAAAATTCTTAATGAATCGAAAGTTAGAAGTCATTTGTGAAAAGAGTTCATGTGGAAATTCTTGAAAGATTTACTAGTTGAATTAGAAAAGGAAAGTTTACATTGTTTTTCAAGTTGACATACATTGCAAAGTAATTTGTCAGACTTAGGATTCTGATAAATAAGCTTTCTATTATTAGTAAGCCCAGCTAAAACAACGTTATTAGGATCGACCTTAAATGCCATGCTTTGCTTGAGACTGAAACAAGAACTTTTGATGTAGAAAATGATTGAAAGATAGACAGACTTGCTGATCCAGATGACTGAATGGCATGTAGAGGATATAAGGAGCAGCTACTTGAGGCCGGATAGTTCTGCTTGCTCCTCGAATCCTTGTTAATGAAAATGAGGAAGTAAACTTCGGTAAAAATATCATTATCAAGACATAATTGATTAATTGATAACAAGTTCTTCAATATAAAAACTAAGAATACTTTGGACAAAATCAATTTAGAAGTAGTAGTAGGAATGAATGCATGGTAATGTGAGAAATTTAAGTAGATTACCGTTTAAGCATTGTTTTAATTCTTATTAATATAAGGCAAAATATTATTCAATACGAGGCAATCGCCCCTATCGTTGGGTTGTGACACATTTATCCGAAAACCAAGTAGTAGAAGTGTGATCCTCCCGAATGCATAGCGGTGAAAGTGTGTAGTCATGATCACATAAGCATGATCGAATCTTTTGTGACATTAGAAATTTACATGGTTGCTTTATTACGAATCGACATTTGTTGATTTTTCACGGTTGTATTAGCTTTTCAAGGATCCACAATAATGCTTTGAAGGATTTGTATCCACAAAGTTCTTTATGCTTCCCTTTAAAAATTCATTTGGACTTGCACCGGAAGGAGGTTTTGTTGCCACGATTGGTGGTTGAAAGAGTACATGAGTACATGGTTGAGAAAGGCGTTATCGGGTGTGACATCACCGGTCATCCGATCGCTTCACCATTTTGAGTAATAAAGGCTGATAGCGGTGAGCGATGGATATGGTCAGGTATTCATGGTATGATAAATGGATTGTAATCACGAGGTAACCCGAAGTGTTTGAGCCGCTTTGGGTCACAAATCCCGTCGCAGGTTCACAATGACTTTGAGAGTGGAGAAAATGGAATGGGTGTTTGTTGGAAGTAGTCATTACGTACTAAAAGTGTGCTTTTAAGAATTTTTAAAATTTGAACCTTAAATGCATCTTTTGTGGAAAGCGTATTGCAAATAATTGTTCAAGCGTATTCCAGAGCTTAGTCTTGAGGAAGGGCAATCATAATTCAAGAATGTCTCGACCTCGAGGGAGAAAGAAGAGTGGCAATGATCGAATTGGAATCAATTCATTCTGATGATCCATATAAAATCTTGATCGTGAGTTGATTTTAAACAAAGGATCGTGCCGTCGACAATTATAAACATTTTCTATATGCGAAGGTGTTGAGAGAAGACCTTCCACCGTATTTAAAGTGATAAAAAAAATAAGCTCTGTAGAGACGAAAAATTTGATATTGAATGTTTGGAGCAATAGGGCATTAGATAAACTACACCTCGAGAAAAGGCAATTCGCGGCCGGTAATTTGTTCGTATATATCGTATGTGCCCATTAGTGCGCCAATAATTGTCATTTGAATCGAGCTAGCTAGCTATCAAAATAATAATGTACGAGAGACAGGTATTTGAGGCTTGAAGACAAAAAAATAAAGGGAGGGTCAAAAGTATTAAATTTATTTAAAATAATTTTTGTCATTATTTAGGAGGGGGAGGGGAAATTGCTATATTTTATGTAAAATTACTTATATTTCAATGATATACTTTAATTTTTCAAAATTGAAGGAAAGCGAATTCTTCGTTTGATGTAAGTTGGTTGTTTGCGGAAAAAATGATTGGATCATGAAATAATGTAGCTGTTTGGGTACAACGAATTAGTACTGCACGTCTTAAAGTTACAATGTACCAAAAACAATGTCACTTCCCGATCCAAAGGGGTACATACTCTGAATTATATTGTTGTTGTTATTTGATTTGGCGGTAGTTCATTTCACTTGAATTCAAGAAAGTGCTTCTAAAAAACATCGATATTATTCCTAGGAGTTAGTCTGTAGCCATGTAGTGCTAATCACTAGAAGACAAATTCAACAATTCAAAATAGTTTATATTTTGGGCGTGAAAACATATTGTTGGGAATTGTGGGATGGGCACACACTACAAATGTTGCACTTTCTCGATGGAAAAGAGCCAGACAGATCAAACAGAAAAACGTCAAAATTGTTGGTAATGAAACATAAAAAGGCATTGTCCCAAAATTATTAGCTTCACCACCAAGAAGGTTCTTTGTCAGTTTAGGACTTTATTACTACCAATTTCAATCCATTGTCTAATTGGCAATTGCCCTCAGTGGTTCAGTGAGATACGAGATTGCATGCATTTTAAGTAATTTTGGCGGATTAATCATGCCATTTAAAATATTTTTCCATATAATTAACAGTGAAGGTAAATTTAAAACATTAGTCCCCTAAGAGCTCTTAACATGTATGTACACCATACGGTTAAATTGACACGTATTACATCGATAGTTAGTGTACTCTCGAATTAATATATAAGGTTTTGAGCTATTACATCTATTTTCAATTGATTTTATAGTAGAACCCCACAGATACTTATCACATATGAATGAGAACAAATTGATTGATTATTACAGTATTATGGAAGATTTTGCATGCATTTTATGGTTCTGGTAAGAGATCGGATGAATATCTCTATCACTGAATAATTTTATTCACCTACTTCATCAATAAATTAATATCATTACTCTATTTTATTTCTATTTATTTTCAAAATAAGGTATAATGGACCCGTGGAGGTAAACCTTTCATCTTCACTTTTTCTAGTAAATTAATGGTTTAAATATATATTCCATCCTTTTCAAAATACATGATTATTTAGGAAAAATTTACTTTTTTACAATAATTGATTGTTCGCTTTTTTAATATACTTTTTTACAATCCCAATGTAGCTTTTTATTATCTCAATATAGCTTTTTACTATCAATTAATAAAATATTTTTCATTTAAACAATCATCTATTTTAAAACGGATGGATGGAGTATAACCTTAAACAAATCTACCGCAAAACAAACATTAGCCTTAGGGTACTCTGAACAATATGAATTGCTCATATTTCTTTATTTACCAGTAAGAAGTTACGTGTATTGCACGTGATAGTTTTGTTATACGTGATTTCATTATTATAATTATAAAATATAATATAAAATTGATACTTTTATTACATCATGGATTTCATTATTATAATTATAAAAGGTAACATAAAATTGTAGAAAATAAATTATCGAATAAATATGCTTTTATATATTTTAAAGAGTAATCACCCCTCCCTCGCAGCATCGCCTACCTCCTCTTCATGCCTACTTCCGCATTCGTAAGATTGTGATCTCATGATACGCATCATGTAGTTATACCGAACACTCCAACATACGATATATAATATTATAAGGAGGTAGAGGATTTTAGTCAGAAATTCTAAACTATGAATCATAAATTTCAAAATATACTCTATATATTTTAAACTTTATTATTTAAAAATTCAATTGTCATACTTAAATAGTCAAAATTTCTCCATCTTTTTGTTGGGTTTTCAGGATTAAAAAATAACGATTACAAATAAACCAAAATCAGGATTCTACGAATAATATAAAAATAATTATATACATATATAAATATATATATATATTTCTTCACAGAATTTTGGTAAATGAATAAACTGGTGAGACTCAACAATTAACGTAGATCAGATCTAAAGAAAGTCCACACCAACGTATTTAACGAACCCTTCCGTGAACTGTGAGCTCTTTTAAAATATAAACTATGGAAGAGATCGGCCAAAAATCTAATGAGAATTCTTTTACCTACCGTCGAATTATGGAGAAAGAGAGAGAATTTTTGTCTTTCACAAAAGTCAATACCAAAAAATTAACAGCAATTTTCATCTCCAAAAATGCAGTTTTTATATAAAGATCAAATGCCTTACTTTGTGCTTAAAAAGAGTCAAAACCTTCCACCTCCTCACCTTGTATTAGTCGAACTTGGACACTGTTCCAGAACCTTCCACTTCTTATCCCTAAAATCATGGCATCTCATATAGTTAAGAAGAACATTCTAGAACCCCTATCCCTTCACCTTTTTAGTCGACTATGTAAGAAGTTACAAGTATTGAATTTCGCCTAATATTCACATATAGTTATATTTAAACCCTAAGCTTATAATTAAATTATAGCCGATTTCTCGTTTGTCATACATGTATCTTTAAAATGACGACAATAAATATATTAATTTATGTTAACCTAACATCATATTAATATATAGATTACGAAGGAATTTAGTAAGCCATCATAACCCTTAATGTCAATCGAAGTTACCTAATATATTAATTGTCCAACACCAACATATATCTAAACTTATTATTATTTAAACGTAATAACTGAATAGACACCCACTGTTGAACGGACATATATTTATGAGAGATATAACATCTCATATTTCCAACACTTTTGTCTTTTATTTGTTACTGATAACTTCACGATCATCATCTCTTTATTAAGCATCAAGCTATTTCTATTTTCAATTCTTGTTGTTTACTATTTTCATTCTTTTCTGTTGGGTTTATATTTTTTTTTCTAATAAGTACTATCTTCTATTTTTATTATTATATATAGTTATTTAGTCATACTGATTTCAAATTAACAATTTCTCTCAACTAAAAGAATATTAATCTAGCCAATATTAATTTTTTGGTATCTTCTCTAACAATTTTATTACCTAAATTAAAAACTATTATGCATAGTTAAAAGAAAATAATATGAAATCATACCATTGTTCTATTTTATCTAGAATTAATTATGAACTCACTCAAAGATAAATGCGGAGTCTAAATTTTCATAATGATTTTATATTTATCAAAGCATACTTTCAATTAAGGCCTTCAAATGTGAATTCTTTAGTTTTATCTATTATGTCTGGTATTTTGGATATATTGTTTACGCTCTTGATAGTTTTGATTTGAGTAGTTCTCCCTTATTATTTTCAATTTACTTTATCTTGTTATATTTCTCTCCTAATATTTAATATATGGGTAAAATCAAAGAAACAATGTAAGCTAATAGACATTCAAGTGAAAATCAATAATGTAAAACTTGTAATATATATCTAACCTGTATGTATATTACTAACTGAGTATCCACATCATTGTTTGAAATATAAAATTTAAAACAAAAGATTTTTCTCAAATTATACATATATACCATAATATAATATGAAACTTTATATGTAATAAATGATATTATCTCTATTATTTAACTTTAATAAAAATGAACAAACCTATCCCTAGTCAGGACGATTCGCCCCAGTCGGCCGCCTGAAAGTAGAGTCATTAAAAACTCCTGAACAGAAATACCAAACCGATGGACGACTCAATTTAAAATCACAATTCGTTTCATCCAAAATGTGATCACAGTCAAGTTTCCCAAACAAAATAGTTTTAAAATTTATAATCCATCAACATATCTAAAACGACTAACCCATATATATATACAATAACATATCCCAAATAAAAGAATGTCAAGTAGTAAGCATAACAGATGACACGACTGTATCCCATCATTAAACGACAACAAATTGACAAGCGCTTAAAGCTTCAAAAGGAAAAATACAACAATCAAACAGCTTGACAACACATCGTAACCGGGATCAGCAGATCCTCCGCCACCCGACGCTTCACCTTAGCCACTCTAACAAAAATCCTCAAACGTACCTCGCTCAACCGCCAACCCGGCACAAATGAAATGTCGCCCAATGCGAAAAGCGAGGTAAGCCGCTAAACTTAGTGAAACTTAACACAATGGGTGAACTTTACCATACGGAACGAGTCAATCTATAATATAATACCAAATATGAATACAATACATATATCCGTGACTACCCAAAAGGTCATACAACATACCTACGTGAAGCCTCGACATAATACACAAGATATAATAAGCTGCTTCAAGAAGTACACAATTCCGCAAAGAAATCAAGAGACTCAACAACGACTAAAACTCTACCATCAAACCTCCTATCTCTCATATCCCCACCAAGATACCAACTCTAACGCGCATACGCTTCAACTGCCTAATTCAAGCAGGAAACGGCTTCAATTAATAATCACCCCGCACTTATACCGCAAGATAAGGCCAAAACCGCACTCTATACACAAAGTATAAGTGCACACCGCACTTATACACCAAGATAAGGCACATCACACTCATGTATCTCAAGATAAGGCACACCGCTCTATACACTAAGATAAGGCACACCACACTTATACACTAAGTGCACACCGCCTTATACACTAAAGATAGCGCAGACACCGCCTTATACACTAAGTATAAGGCACATATCGCCGCATATCCTCGCAGCGAAGCGAGAGTCACCTAACCCCTATCATCCCAACATCGTCAAATCCGTATACTCAGCCACCTCTCAATACCCGCCTACTCTACTCCCAAACAATATCCGAAAGCACACAGCCTAAAACATCTCACAATCGTAAGTCAAACATACACCGCCGACAAGGCCACAGAATCATAAGTGCCGACATGCCAGTAAATCGTAAAACATAAGTTGGGAGTTCAAGCTATTACTTACCTCAAGAATCTTCAACGCCTACGTAATATAATCACATAATCATATAACAATTATACGTATGTCATTCTCACGCAATCATAACACAATAACAAGTCACGTAATTTATAAATTAACACCTAAAAGAACACCACAGACAAAGACTCACCTCGCTTAGCTACCACAAAAACATCCGCGAACACAATCACTTGTGAATCGCCTTTCCTAATGATCAACGCCTAAACAAACAATCTTAAAGTATAATCAAGACCTACTACTATACCGGCGCTTCTGTAAGATACATAACCAACTCTTGTGAACTATCTCTAAACAGCTTCCAATAATGACGATAAAACCATCGAATTATAATCCCATCGGACACACCCAATCGATCCCCAGCTAAAATTCCATCTTATTACTTAATCATAAATCAACTTATAAGTCATTCTAGTTAATCAGCAGGTCCATAATTAACAACCTATACTTCCGAAATATCAATTATAACTCAACTCGAATTAACACTTTTTCAACATAACTCCCTTTAATCAATTTTAAATCACCAATTTAATATCACAATAACTATAATAAGGCCCCAATAACCTCCTACACATTTAAGCCTTGTGAAAATATCAACCCAAAAAGTCAACCGAAACCTAAAGTCAACTCACCATAACATCCTCAAACTAATTTAAATCACGAATTAATCACTTATATACGCCACGTAACCCATAACCAACCAAGATTCATCATAAAATCAATTAGGAAAAGTCAATTAAAATCAAATATGTCAAAACCTAGGAAATATCTCAAAGATTCTTGAAATTTCTTACCTTAACTCGAGAATGACGGAGAGAAAGATATTCTACAAACGATCTTCGAGCTGGAAATGTAATAACCAAGAGAAACTAAATTAAAATGTCAAGTTGGGGGTAGACGGTATTCTCGGCCACGTTTATAAAGAGGGAAGAAGCATTTAACTCGACATGATGATGAAGATGTTATGTTGACATTTAAAAAACTCTAGTCCCAAGGCTCTGGCTTTCTAAGCACTTATCGCATTCTTAAATCTCCAATGAACCCGATTCCAAAGATAAAATATTCCATTTAATAAAAACTACTAAATTATAAATGTGAATTGCCAAAAATTTTACTAAATAATATTATCATCGAAATTATTTATACTATCCCCGGTCCCACCGAATCGAAAATTTAAATTTTTTTTTAAACGTGACGGGTTATTACATACTGCTTAGCGTAAGTATCTATTAATGCTTTTATAAAAGTATACAAGATGAAATATATATAAATATAATTGAATTATTATAATAAAGTAAATCTAATAATAATAATTTAAAATAGCATGAAATTTTGAAATCCAAAATAAAATCATTATACATCAAGTCAAGTACTATTCATAATTATTATTTCATATATATTAGTAATAAATATATTAGTAATAAAATATATCCTAATAAGCAAAAACAATTTGCTATTGACATAAAAATTAAAGCATCATTATCTCGATCAATAAAAAGTCAACTTTGTATGTTTCACTTACAAATGGTAATCACATAGCAGTGAGATTCTTTTCAAGAGCGAGAAATACATCATTTGAGTTTAAAATGAATCAAGGGTTTGAAACAATGACAATAATAACTAATAAGATGATGAGAAAATTATGCACATATGTTTACCTTATATTCTCTAAGAATTATAATTTCAATAGTATTATACTTTTAATATGTGGTACAACCTCCATTACTTAAACATTGTCAAGTTTTGAATTTCTATTAGTTGACCTTTATAAATTTGAACTCCAATATTCTTTGATGTACAATTGATTGTTGTTATAATTTTTAGGAAATTGTTTAAAGAAGTATGTCGATGCATGCAATCATGATATGGTTTTTTTCCCAGATACAAATTCTTCTATTTCACAGATGTGAGCATTAACACCATGATCATTCCAAGACATTTGTATATATTCACTACCTAATACATAATTATCTACTAAGACAATTATGATCATCTAAGTAAATTAATGACCTCTATATGTTTGAGAAATCTAATTAAATAACCAATATAATTTTTCAACCATTCAAATATAAAATTTATGAATACTACGTACTAAATTTATCTCTAAAAGATCTTAAAATTTTCTTTTTCAATAATCAAAATTATTTAAATCTCAACCAACCAAATTTCAAAATTATGAATATTATATATTACTCCATCTCTGGTGCGTTGTTCGATTTTCTTTTCAATAGTCAAATTAATAATTTTACCACTAAATTATGAATACTACACAAAATCCATTTCAAAGAGCGCTAAAATTTTTTAAAGCTCAACCAACAAAACTTTAAAATTATGAAAACATCATAATACCTCCATATCTTTAAAAGGTTAATTGATTTTCTTTTTGAATAGCTAACATTATTTAAAAGTCAATAATCAAAATTTAAAATTTATAAATACTAAATTTCACATCCAATTCTAAAATATCTTTCAATTTTCTTGTTCAATAGTCAAAATTATTTAAAACCCAACCGACAAAACTAAATAATTATGAAGACTACATACCACCTCCATCTCTAAACTATTCATGGATTTTCTTTTTTAATAGTTAAAATTATTTAAAACTCAACCACCAAAATTCAAAATTTATAAATATTAAATATGACGCTGCTTCTAAAAGATCGCTCTCAATTTTCTTTTCAATAGTAACAATTATTTAAAAGTCCACCAACAAAATCGATAACTATGATTACTATATACTTATAACCTTCCATGAGATTTTTCAAGAATCAAAATTAATAAATTATTATTGTAGATTGTCTAGATTAATTTTTTAATGATCAAATTAACAAACTTTATAACATTGATTTGAATAATAAATTATAATATTTTTAGTAAATAACATTAAAAATATTAATACTTTAAATATTTTTCATCAGATATTAATAATATTATTTTTCATCATATTTTTAACCCAAAATTATTCTTAGTATAATATTTTTATTATTCAAGTAAAATAATGTGTCAATTTTTGTATCAAACTTAATAATTTTATGTGAGTCCTATAATTTCATACTCATATACAAATTAATAGAGTCCTATAATAAAATAATTTATTTCCGTACGTAACCCTATATTATGCGATTTCAGATTTCAGCTTCCTTTTATTTTAATTAAAATTTATCAAAATACAATTATGCCCTTCATTAAGGGTATTTTAGTCTTCGAAAAAGGGGAGAAACTTTTAAGACAACTCATGCTTATATATATACTAGTAAAAGCTTTCTTTATTGCACGTGATTTCTTTGTTATACTATTAACACCCGCCTCGAGTCAGACGCCTCGAGGCTCGGAGTCAAGCCAACAACCTCAGATATCCGAGTCACCATACGACGGCCGACAAACCACTGCTTAATAACCACAAAACCCGATAATTTGAATAAAAGTAAAATATTGAAACCCAAAATGCTTGTAATACGAAGTTTCACCATCGTGGCATCGCTAATCCACAACCAAAGTGTAAAATTTCATCACACGAGTCTCAAATATCTACGTCAGCTTTACAATTTCAACATCCCAAAACAAAATGTAAAAACTGAGTACATCAAAATAATAAAAAGATGACTGCCGAGGATCCTAGCCACTGCCTCTCACCAGTAAAATCAACGACACCCACGAACTCGCCGCTTCACAAATGGCACCATTAACTGGGGTGCTGAAGCAGAAATGACAAATTTTCATGAACGAATCAATTCGGATGGTAACTTTACCACATCCGAACGAGTACACAATAAATGATATATATATCAGAATGATAAGATAGATGATATATTTATATATACAATACGGAAATATAACACCAATTATCCAAGTCAATCATAAATGTAAATAACCATCATTGAACAAACACACACATTATAGAAGATCAGCTTTACGCTCACTCATATGTCATACCCCATATCTCATATCACATAATCAAACCTTAGTAAACAAAGAAAATTTCATAACCCGGCTCATACTACAACAACAATAAATAATTTACGATAAGGAAACACAATAACATCATATATCACATTTCATCCTTTTCCCGGCAAAGCTCACTCCCTTCAACACCCAACAACAATATATCCTTTTTCCGCGCCACCCTTCAAACACCCAACATCGCCATATCCTTTCCGATGCGCCACCCTTCGAACACCCAACATCATCCCAAATATTCTCAATTCAACCAATTCACAATTCACATATAATACCAAACATATAAACATCACACAATAATTCAATGTAACAACTAGCGATACATAATGATACAACAATTTCAGATGTAACCTATAATTCCCACATAAATATATTACGTATATCGCCCAAAACACAAATATACCTTTATTACGAATACACTCAACATAAACATACTCAAAGAACTTACATTCAAACATAAATATACTCAAACATCGATACACTCAAATAACTATATCATAATGCATCTAATACAACCACCCTACAAGTCAACATTTCCCAGTTTCACAACTATACTCACAAATACGTTCATAACACAGATACATTGTCACAACCAATTTACCATATACCATACTCAAACATAAATAAGGTAACAAACGAGTGATAAATCCCCAATTCTCAAGGCACTACTCACGCCTGCTACTATCCGAAAATATAATTACTACTCGTATCAGCTTTCACTCTTATCCTAATTCAATTTTAAATCTTTCAACCCATTTTAGTTACAATTTGACAACTTAATGTATAGATTAAGCTAATTATGTTCAATAACAACTACGATGATGAATTTTACTACAAGGACTATCCCATAATCCGCCAATACCTTATCTAACTTACTAACTTTCCAATCGATTTCAATCAACCAAATAACTCTTTAAGTTAGTTGTCGTTATCATCAACCTCTAATCTCAAGTCCGCTTACTACTGAACCACTAAACTAATTTCAACGTATTTTCTTCCAACACTTATAACTCATAAATCTCATTTCAAAATAATCAAAATAACATTCCACAACATATATTTATACCTATCGACCACATTTTGTAGAAGTCAACCCAAAATCACTCAAAGTCAACCTCCGACTATAACATCACTTTCTACCCTTAAATATCGATCGCTATCAATTCCTATGTTATAATCTGCCCCTGCATAATAATTACATTCAATAATATCTCGTAAAAACCAAAGTCAACCCAAAATCTCTAAAGTCAACTCCGCCTCTAAAAACACCAGTTCCACCCTCAAACACGATATTTCAACTCAAGAATAATTAATTACAATCCAAGAATCATTGGAGCAAATTCAAAATACAAAAGTCAACGAAAAAGTCAACTCGGGCGATCTCCCAAATATTCAACAAGATCGGACCTTTTCTACCTTAAACCATTTATGACGACGATGGTGCCTCTCCCAAAAATTTGAGCTCCAAAGCTTCGAGGAACAAAGGAGAAAATCGAAAGAAAAAACGGCTTGGAAGTGGCAGACGCACGTCGGGAGGAAGAAAGAAGAATGGGTTGGGGTTGGGGCTTATTTGATGGGTTAGGATTGTCAGCCTAAAAGTCTAACTGCTGAAAATCGAACGTTTTATTCGACGTTACCTCTCAAGCTTAATTTATTCACAACTAACTTCCGAACTTTAACATCATCGCATTACAAAATACTAAGCCAAATTCTAATTTATGTGTAATTAAATTTAATAATCTCTCTCGCTTTTAATTTATTTATTAACTAAGTCGTTATCGGTTTTTACAATTATGAAAGATAACCAAAATTTGTAATAGGAAAACAAAGTTATCTAATAGAAACTTTAATAGATCCTAAAGAGTAACATTTTCCTAAAAGTGTGAAATCATCAAAAATGAAAATATTTTCTAGCTATTTAAACTTAATTTGACGTGGTGATTTATTGATTATAATTATAAAAAGTAATATTATATTGTAATAGAATCACAAAATTATCTAGTATATAAACATTTATAAATTATAAATAGTATCATTTTCCTAAACTATACAATTATTTTTAAACTTCATTATCTAAAAATTCAATTGTCAAACTCAAATAATCAAAACTTCTTTTTCTATATTTTTTTATTGAATATGAAAGTTGATATGTTCACTGCATTGTCATCCTTATCAAGATCAATTGACCCTATTTTCAGTTCATGCTGTCAAAAAAAATTATTTCAAAGTAGTTGTCGTTTTAGCATAGTAAATAACATTTTATATTTCACGTACTTTTTTACTAATTTTTCTTTGAATAAATAACCAACCACCCAGATATTTCACTGATTGTAATTTACATTTTCAATGCACTTTTTATTTACTTTTAATTTTTCTTAATCTATGTACAAATGTCTAGAATGACATCTAAAAAAAACGGAATACCTTTTTGTATAGAAATGCTCATATTTTCAAGTCTATGAGAAAATAATTTATCATTCGGAGCGCTATTTACACCATCTTACTCCTTCTCAAAGACTTGAATTATCATACAGTTTTTATTCTTACTGATGGATTATTTTCAAAGCTGACATGTATTACTATCGTGCTATTAAAACGCTGAGAATGGAATGAGAACATTCATGAGGAATCTCAAAGAAATTGTGAAGTTGTTTGCCCCCACCAGTGTCGATGTTTTTGGAATGTGAAGAAGTTGTTATTAATGACTTTAATGTCAGTTTTTGATTATGAATAGTGTAATAAATTAAGGCCCCGTAGATTTATTTTCTCGATTAATATACGTATTATTTATCAAAAAAATGCTCATATATTAGAACTACTTTGCTTAGTTTCACTTAAGTAATGGCTAATGATATAGTAGAGTAATTTTTACAAATTCGGAGCAATATTTGTTTAAAAGATAATCTTGCCCCTATTCGGTATTGTCAAATTCAACAAATACTATCAAACTTTTTTTTTTGTGTTTAGTATTTAAACAATAAATCTATTCAATGTGAAACGAAACATAATCATTTAGATATAATACCATATCACTTAATTTAGAAGAGTTAAGATTGCCCTTTAAATAAATATTACTCTAGATTTGTAAAACTACTCCGCTATATCATTAGCCTTGGCACAGTGAAACGACATCTGGTTCTCAAGTTTTATATTAAATACTCCCTCCGATTTTTCTATTTGATTTTCTAATATAACCAGATTAGATCCTTGGATCAATTTTGGCAAAGTCAATTACCGCCTACTGGTATATCCTCATATACTTAATACTTTATTATATTTGATATTAAAATATGTTTTATAAGAATAATAATATTCGATATAGCAAGTTTTAAATATAGTACGATATTTAACCCTTTTAAATTATTTAGTTAATATTTGTAAGAAATAATAATAAATTAACTAAAAATATTTGTTATATTTTTAAAATTAAAATTATTTATTGGTTATAAAAATAACTTTATTTATTTATGAATTTAATACTTTCTCCGTCCCAATTTACTTGATCATGTAGCAAAATATTCCCTTTCTTTTTACTTGATCATATAGGAATTCAATGCAACTTTATCTTGATATTTCCACTTTTATCCCTTAATAAAATACTTTTTATTTTCATAATTAATTAAAGTATTTTTTTATAAAATACCTTTTTAAGATATATTAATAATATTAATCAAGCCCTTAATAAAGTAATTGCTCAGCGATCAAGTAAAATTAGGACGGAGGGAGTATTATTTAAAAAATTAATAATTGTTAAATAATAGTGTAATTTCAATTAGATAAAATATCGAGCATGATATATATTAATTGAATAATAATATATTTGAGTTTATGCCGAGGGACCCATTGGATGTAAAAATAAAATTTTGGAATATAGTTTCCAAATAATTATGGATTACTGATCTATCTCTGGATACTATATTTATTAGTTTATTACTCCTTTCGGATTTTTCTAGTTGTCATCCTAGCAAAAAAAAAAATGTTTTAAAATACTTGTCACTTTGAAATTTCAATGTAACATTTGATTGGTTTTTCCTTTTAAGTTCCTATTTAATGTATATGTAATAAAAGCTTCTAATATCAATACATTCATTAAATTATTGTTTAATTCATTAATTAGGGATATATATATATATATAATATCATTTATTCTTAATTGACGTGAAAATGGCTAGGATGACAACTAAAAAAATCGGAGGGAGTATAACATGTATACAAAAATTTAAAAATCAAATTCAATCATATAATTTAAATCTATTAAATTAACTAATAAAAAACAATTTACCATCTAGATTTTGTCTTGAAAATAAAAATGTTTAATAAAATCGAATTGGAGGAAGACGTGTCAATATATAATGTTGATGATGTCCAACATAATGAAGAAAATTCAAAAATCAGACAATAACAATAAAATATTCTTTCATCCCTAAAATATTATCCAATTATAAATTTGATGGTTACCTTTTAAATTTTAAAATTAAATATTTTTTTTAATGCTTGTATTATAACTTATAAGGTCTCAGAAAATACAATATCTACAATCTTCTTAGAATAACTAACATGACAATTTTGTATTCATATACATCAAAGTTTTTTGGGTCACTTTTGTTAAAAGTTATTAATAAAAAGTAAAACAAAGTAATGTTTTTAATGATAAGAGTATTACCGTTTAGGACAAGAATCAAGTGATTGAAGAATTGTATTCGATGACATAGAAGATCAATAAATTAACACTAAGACAATTTTAGCTATTTTTGTTGTGGACATCAAGTGTTGAAGCTATTCTGATTCATCAACCGCTATATGAAAGTTTGTTTGTATCAAATAAATCGATTATTATAGGATTTTATTTTTTTATTTTGATTTATTTGATAAATTACTAAAATCGATATTATAGGATTCTATTTTTCTGCTTTTGATTTATTTATAAGTTAAGGTCACATAACAAAACATATCTAAAAAATTGGTTATAAGTTAATTTCCTTCTAAAAGGTCAATTGAAAATTCAATAATATAATGCATGCAAAATTCAACTGAAAATTAAGTAGCATAATGCATGCATTGTCGAATTAGTTAAGAAAATAAAATGGATAATTATTGTACTTTTATTTGTGAGTATCAAATATGTTACGTTTGCTAATTTAATTGTAGACCAGGTTTAACCTAGTACTTTGATTATTAAAAATTAAGGGTACGCTCGGCCTTGCCCGATACCGAATGATGTATAGTACTCCGTATTAAATAAAAATAGAGTCCTACAATGAGATGATTTTTATATATGAAATCTTATATTGTTGGATTTGTATTTGTAGTCTTTTAGTTGAATTACAATTTATCAAAATATAAATATATCCTTTATTAATTGTCAAATCAAATTATTTGAGGAGGGTATTTTAGTAAAAAAAATTCACCATGGTATTGCAATATAGGCACAATTGAAAAAATAAAAAATAATGTATCCGTTCCTATTCTTCTCGTGTCTATATTTCTGTTCTGGTATCTACAATCATCCTGTAATAATCATCATGTTGTTCTATGTTACAATGAAATTTTCATTTTAATTATGCTTCAATTAGAGAGGCATCTTAAAATTTCCAAAAAATTATAGTATTAGAAGTTGTACATGTTACAAGATAAATTTTTTTAATGATTTAAGTAATAAGGGTATTTTAAATAAATTTTTTGCATGTAGAATCTTATATTATAGGATTTTTATTTATAGTCTTTTAATTAAATTAAAATTTATCAAAATACAATTATATATTTCTACAAGATATTTTTAGCCCATTCGAAAAGGAGATAAATTTTTTTAAGGCAATATATATATATAAAGCAAGAGTACGAAGTATAATACGGAGTATTAGAGAAAAATCAAATTAAATTTTTTAAATAAATAGTGCCACTGAATTGTTTGTCCTATGCCTTTGGTGGTTTAAACACTAACAATGAATCTTTGACTGAATAGTTACCTCATTGTCAACAAAATCAACTGTTCTTGTCAATTGTTGTCAGAAACTTTTAATCACAACCATCCAATTAGCTAGGATCAGACAATGTGAACTTTGACTTTCACTGTCAAGAATTTATAATAATTTTTCCTTTGCCAGTAACGTGTTATCGATCTTTACTAAAACATCCATATATACTTTTTTGTTGATTAATAAAAATTCAAGTTCAAATATCCATACTTATTATATACCGGTTACTTGGATTATTCTCATGTCCTCGAGGTTTTGTATCTTTGTAAGTGTCGGCGAAGTATCATAAACCGGCGAGGTTATACGTGATAGAGCCATAACGCTAAACGCTTCATATCGTGAATCAAGGCCCCTGCCAATATAGAAGGTCTCGTCACTCTCTATCATTACTCGCTTTAGAGCCTAACCCCATTGCATACTTAACATTCAGACGTGTTCTTAAAGTCTCGTAGCTGATGGCGACACGTAATCCCGCCGACAGAAATTATTGTCATGGAGTCATGTCACGAGGATTACACCAGTGGAGAGTGTTACGCCACACATTCCACATCTGGAAGTCGATGTCCTCCCCGTATATAACGAACACGTTGCTTATTATAACGAACAACAAGATTTTAATTGCACTAAGAAAAGACTCGTTGTTAACACCATATGAGCGGTATCCCAAACAAACCTTTGCTTGAACTAATCAATCCAAAGCGTGAGCCACCGTAAATTTCACTATAAATGCATTTGAGAACAGACATAGCGTTTAATCGAAGGCTGGCGAAGTTAATTATTAAGAGTCTTACAAACCACAAGCTTATTCGGTGCAAAGAAAAACTAAGCAAAGCTAAAGCCCTTTATACTTAATTAACCATTGAAACTAAACTCCTAAAGCTCAGACATGACTTAAGATAACTAAATTCAAGGCATTTCTAACAAATCTCCACCTTGACTAATTCTTCTCGTGATGCCATAACTTAAAATAGCTTTGTGAACGACCACCGAGTCGCACGCCCCTCGAGGTCGAGTCGTTATCAACCTCGTATATCCGAGTCACCACACGACGGCCGACACAAAATAACCTATTTAAAACCAATAAAACCCCGACAATTTGATAACAGAAATAGTTCAAAGCTCAAAAACGCTTTCCATACAAAGTTTAACCATCGTGGCATCATCTAAAACAAATCCAAAATGCAAACCTCATAGTACCCAAAACCAAGATACTTCATAATATGCTTAATACATTTTCGATCAAACAAAATACCTAAATTCGAGTAGATAAGCAAATGAGGAAAATAAAATACGACCGCCGAGGATCCTAGCCACCCGTCGTCACCTAAGTAAAAATCACCGGATACTTACTTAAACTCACCGCCTGGCTGCAGCACGGTCAACTGGGAGTGTCGGGCGGCAGTTCATTGCCTAATGAAATGTATCACCTGGGCGGTAACTTACCCACATCCGAATGAGATACACAAATAAGAGATAAAGGCGTAGCAATGTAGCATAATGATATACAAAGGTAAAGTTAAATAAACTAAGTATCTATGCTCACAATAAGTAATAACCATCCTCAACATATACACATTTTAAAGGACTCAACTTACGTTATTCTACATGATATACCCGTAGATAAGACAAGCCATACAATCGTTTAGCAAACACATAAGTTCTCCAGTACCGCTTATAACACAATAACAATATAATGTGACCTGAAACAAAAACCATGACATTATCGACATTTTGCATACGTTGACATCCACCCAATGTCAACACAATGCAAGACAATGCACACAATAACATTATCCAACATTTATATAATGTCGTTGTTCTTCCTATGGGCTCACCTAATGCAACATAACACGACATCATATCCTTTTCCCACCCTTCGATCACCCATTCAATCTCACAAAACACACCCCAACTGCACAAACGACCTCTACATGCGACTCTAACATGCCCACATCTTAACATGGTGTAACCACTCTCTATATGAAACCAACCATGACCAACAACCAACAACACACCAACATACCAACCATGAAAAACACAACCACAATACTCCACTAACCAAAGATCACAAAGAACTATAATAACCCGTATAGAACAACAAAGCAACAATCAGACAACATTCTCAATCTACAGTACCATAATATACTCAAGGTCAACAATTCCATATGTAACATACCACCATAATGGGGACATCTAACACAACCATCATACAACTCAACATTTCCACGAATCACAACTACA
Source organism: Lithospermum erythrorhizon (assembly GCA_019722365.1). Lineage (NCBI taxonomy): Eukaryota > Viridiplantae > Streptophyta > Magnoliopsida > Boraginales > Boraginaceae > Lithospermum > Lithospermum erythrorhizon. The sequence continues at coordinate 194,909 of JADFUC010000071.1, forward strand.
CTAGCAGATAAGTTCATAATACAAATATATAGTCACATATCAATTTACCATATACTTCACTCAAACGTAAATAATGCTATCAAACGAGTGATAAATCCCCACCTTGGCTAAGCATTCACTAATACCGAGCAAATAATCGATCCGCAGTTTTCCCAAGCCTCCAGTCTAAACAAAACACCGAAAGTACAAGTACTAATTTACAGTAAATTATCTTTTAGCAACTTTTAGTACCCATTAGCCTCTTTTTATGAAATATTACTAGTTAAACTTCAATAAACTAAACGACCAAATTTCAACTAACCCCAACTCCTAAACTTTCTACCACACTAACCCAAATACTAACACCTTAACAATTCTAATCAATCCCCATTATTAACCTTCCAACTAATTAAATCCATTTCTAACAACCTCTAATCCCAAACCCAACTACTACTCAAAACTAATAAAAACTAATTTCAACATATATTCATCCGACAACTTTTAAACCACAATTTCACCTCTAAACAACTATAATAAGGATCCAAGAACATACCTATATCATTTTAACACGTTTTGACCAAGTCAAACCCGAAGTCAACCCAAAAGTCAACCCAACTTTCCAACACTTTTCTACCCCTAAAATCGATTATTATAATCTCCTATACTATAATTTCGGCCTAGATAATAATTATATACGATATTAACCCCAAAAATCCGAAGTCAAACTAAATTCCAAAAAGTCAACGTCCCTAAAACGTCACAAATTTCTCATCCAAATGCGTAATTTCAACTCAAGAACAACTAATTTAAAGCCCAAGAATCAATTGAAGCAATAAAAATCGAAACACAAAAGTCAACTTAGTCGAATCTCAAGAAATACACAAAAGTTTCGGCCTTTTTTACCTTGAATCGAAGAGGATGATGAGGGGAAACTCTCCAAGAAATTTGGGGTCCAAAGCTATGGTATTTTCGGTTTATAAACCTGAGAGAAACGAACCCGTGGAGCAGGGAGTAGGTTCGCGAATGGGGAAAGGGGAGACGGGATTTTTCTTTTCTTTCTTTTTGTTTTCTTTTTGTTTTGTTTTTTATGTTGTTTGCAAGCTGAAAGCATTTAGAAAACGAGTTTATTCGACGAGAATTCGACCGCGTAGTTCAAGCGATACTGATTCAACTTACTCGACTATAAATTAACTTAACATTTATCGCATATAAAATATAATGTGGTTTCAAATTTTACGTTATTCAATTTAATAATTCCACATCTTAATTTATTAATTAACGAAGTCGCTACCGGATTTTACAAGTTTCCTCCCACTAAGACTGTATGTACTTACGCACTGACGTAAGCTTAGATGATTTAATGACACATGATGCGACACAATGTACTGTATGCACCAGACCATAGACTTCGCCTCGCTTCAGATGCTCGCCACGGCAACTCAACAAATTAATATTTAGCAAGTCTCAGCACCGAACTTGCTCAGAGAACCGGCTCAGAACATATCAATCAAGTTATCCGCAATACCCACTCTCATACCTCGCCATCTCTCTTCTCGCCTCCTCAGAAATGATATCTCACATCAATATGTTTGGTCCTCTCAGCATTTAACTTGATCCCCGGTCACATACGCACTCACCCATCACAATACACAATAGCTTGTCATGATGTATCCCAACCGACTAATCCTCTCTCAACCGTGATCCCTCCTTAGCAGCCTTCGTCAAAGCCATACTCGTCTCAAGAGTAGACAAACCGTGGACCGCAGCAGCCCTCCAACTCACAACAACTACCAAGAGCGAACACACAGCCACACGATCTTCCGTCATTCACATCTCCAGCATAGTCGTAATTAGAATATCCTTAAATACACCGAATTATCACCACTCATAATCGAGACCAACATCGACGTGCCTCTAAGATATCCGAATATCCTCTTCACAGCCTTGACAATGCTCCTTTCTAGGCTCATGAACCTACTAACAACACCGATGTGACGCAAAGCATCGACTACTGCACTAGAAGATACATCAAGCTTCCAACTGCACTAAAGATAAGTGAAACACATGACATATATTCCTTTCTTCGCATCTAATTTAGGTAATAAATGCCAACGATAAATGTGCATTAGAAGACTAGAGTATCAATAGGCTTGCATTACAATTAAATCTCGATAGAATCTTCTCAATGTAGCCTTTCTCGGGTGACAAAGAGAAGCTTCCTCTCACTTATACCCTTCAGAGATCTCCATTCCTAGAATTTTTTGGTCGCACTTAAATCCTTTTCATATCAAACTTGCACCGAGTAGTCCTTCAACTTCGAATGCTTGACTTGGTTTGATCAGCAGCCTAACAACATATCATCTACATGGCCAATACTGTGTAAACGAATTATCTATTTTGACCTTGTTGTAGTATACACAACTATCATATGGACTCCTCAAATACCCAATCTCAAGCATGTAGCTATCAAACTTCTTGTACCACGCTTCTGAGACCGCTTCAAACCATACAGCATGTCTTCAACCCGCAAACGTATTCCTTTTCAGTTCTCGAAACCATCCGCCGGGTCATATAACCCTTTCTTCCAACTTCTCCACGTAGGAAAAGCAATCTTCCATCTAGTTGCTCAAGCCCAACTCGATGTACAACCATAGCTTTTTCAGTTAGCACTCGACGGAAGTAATGCCCGACTACAAAGCGAGAATATTCATTGTACCACTCCCTCCTCGCTTGACTAAAACCTCTAAAGAACAACTCGAACCTTATAATCATCCCCTACCGGTGACACCTCTTCCTTCTTCATGAACAACCACTCTGCAATGACAACCTTTCTTCCGCCGGGGTTTTGGCCAACTCTCAAGTCCGAATTTTTCGTTGACTCCATCTCATCTCCCCATGGCAAAGAAACCATCGACGTACTCAGCATCGGTAACCGCCTTATATGAAGTTGGCCTACGAGATCTACTCAAGAACCTCAGAAAGAAAGTGCCAACATATCTCTCATATCCATACTGGGGAGTGGCGTGATCTATGGGCTTCCTCTTCTAGGACGATCTGTAGCCACTGGATGCTCTACCAAGTATGAACAACTGATGCTTCCGCTAATGCGACCGAGAACATCAACCTCCATCTCACAACAAACTTCAATCCTTCAGCTTCCATCTCGCTTCTCAAAGACCATCTTCATCTTCACTTAATCGAAGTCTTCAAATTGCTAAACATGAAATTTTCTATCAAATACAACATTCCTCGCCGTAATAACCTCCTTCCGGGATGGGTGACCAAACTTTAATAAATTTTCACACCATCACCGTAGCCTACAAATACCCTCTCTTTCACTGTTCCAATTTCCCTTCATTCACATGATAGTAAGTTGTGCAACCAAAGCTCAAGCTCGAAAGTAATCGCCAGACTTTCCACCATAGTTCAGGCGGGTTTTCAAATTTATGCCTGCTGGACCTGGATTAATCGATAACATGTTGTACTAACCGCCTCAAATTTCAAAACTTTTCTAGTCCAAGATTCGGTAGAATACATCTAACTCTCTCCGTGTCTCGATTCATACGCCTGTAATACCATTTTTCTCGCGCTACACACAAGACGATGTCCGCACCTCATTCTTGCAAAAACTCATTAAACTCGGATGAGCGTAATTCCAAACCATTGTTAGTTCTCACTGATCTTCTTCCCCTATATGATTTTCCCACCAAAATCTCCAATCGCTTGAATCGCTTTCAGCATCACCCTTCGCTTCATTATGAACGCCCAAGTCATCCTCGAGTAATCATCAATTAAAGATGTAGCATATGTGACCCCCCAAAGAATCACCGTGAAAGGCCCCTAACAATCGGAGCGATGTAATCAAAGCGCGCTCGTCCTACGAGTCACGTAGGAACTTACTCGACGTGTGAAAGCCTCAAATACGCAATGCTCACAAAACCCGAGAGATCTAACTCTGCCCACCCTGTAAGATTATCCTTGGCTAGAATTCCCCATCCCCTCTCACTCATATGCCCAAGCCTCATGCCACAACTTGGTCATGTCTTCTTTGTCAACCTCGAGTAGCTGAATCGGCAGCACTTCTAAGCTGCAGCACCTTGCAAGAAATACAACGCACTCGGTTAACACCTCGTAATCACTTTGAACCGTCAGGTATTACGCAAGACTCCACATTCGCCTTTGAAGATAAACCCCCTTCTTGCCTGTAAGACTAGAGATATAAGATTCTTCGTCATACGTGGCACGCGCTTCACATCATTCCAAGCAAAACTTCCCATCACGAGTACTAAGCTCGATTGAACCAATCCCAACCACCTTACAAATGTAACTATCGCCATGGAAATATTCCCACCATCCACTTGTTCATAGGTCAATAACCATTCTCTCGGACATATATGATACGAAGCTCCCCGAATCCATAACCCACACACGCAGATAACGCGTGCTGCCCATCGGCAACTAACGCAGTCCTCGCCGGACTAACCATCCTCGCACAATGACGGTCCCCGATGAATTACCAAATCGCTTTGCCTCTTCCCCGACAATCACTCTTCCAAAGGATCTCTTCTTTACAATACATGTAACCTCGGTTTCGACCTTGTTGAATGGTTTCTTGGAAAACTTTTTTCTTCCCCCGCTTACTATTATCGTGATTGGGTTATCGCTATAAGCACAACAACTGATTATCCGAACTAGACCACTACAAGTATGTAGTATTTCACCGCGATAATTCGACCTAATCTCCTCTGTAGATAAAGAATCATTTCGTCATTATTGATTCTCTAAAATTCTCATAATATTTGAGGCAATGAGGCTAATATCAATGCAAATGGCCTTCATCATCAATTTTAATCTCAATATATACAAATCTAATAATATTGAATTTAATCGACCTGTATTTATCTTCGTGAGATTTACCCTCCTTCATTCAAGGCCAAATAGACGCTGGCTCAAGTGCAACTTACTGTTAAGGTCTCTCGGGTCACGTAAAGACTTCTGTGCCTACACCACAATCCAAAGTAGCTATGTCTTGTTCAAAAACCTCAATAATGATGTCATCCTCCCAGCTGATAACAAAGAACGTCAACGTGCCTTCCTAGACATATTCTGTGTTCGTGTTGCACCGGTTTCACTGCAGGTGTCCAAAGTTCTAAGCACGCCTCTAACTCGATTTGCCATGTTTTAAGCTATTCCTCCCCGTGAACTTCTCAACCTTCAAACTTTACCACCCATCTCGTCGGTTTACAACCTTGACTCGATACCAATTTGTTATACAAACACACGCTTATTATAACGAACAATAAGCATTTAATTAATTAAGTATATCTTTGAAGAAAGAACATCAGAGTTTTTATGGTATCCCAAACAAACACTATTTGACTAATCCACGCAAGAAACACCAGAATTTCACTCATAACATGGAGGAACATGTTACAAGATTTAACCGAATAATATGAATGCTACTAAGAGTCTTACAAGTTCCATTAAGTTATTTGCAAAGAAAACCAAGAAAGTTTAAGTTCCCTTTATCAGACTAACTATCAAACTAAACTCCTAAAGTTTAGGATGGACTTTAGATAACTAAATTCAGTGCATTTTCTAACATCCCATCAATATATGTATGTCTCTGCTTACTTCCTCTAATACACCTGCTTTTTGAATGAACCCCATGTAATTTTAAATACGTATCGTAGCTGCCTCTGCATCGAAAAGCAAGTTGTAACCCCGCCAATGTATATTCCGCTATCACGGACAGCGCCGGTATAAGCATGTGTTTAAGTGAGAAATATAATGTTACACGCCCAAATCTAAGCCGATATACTCTTTGACTTCAATATATATGTCTTGGACTACTCCCTCTATTGTCAATTGATTTTAAAGTAGAACCCACTTATACTTAACAGTATTCTAATTTGTAAATGCAAATTTTAGGAATTTTATTCCAAAAAATTAAAATTAAAATTCCACCTCTCATAGTTTTCAAGTCTCAAACTCAGTCTATTGTCTTCTCGCGGACCGAAACATTGAGCAGTGGCAGCTTTTACGCATGTCTATCCTCCCTACACCAAAAACCAAGTAAACTACAAAACAATAATCTGATCAAACCCTCAAAGTTCTAATCTCAAAATACACATCATTCAAAGTAGTGGGACATTAATTATCAAAAGGCTTTCTCTGCTCTACCTCGATCCCAAACATATACACCCAGTAATTAACAAATACTAAGACCACATTATTATATTCCCCATTATCATAAAACTAATCCTCAAATTGTCCTATAAATATGAACATACCCATTCATTCTTTTGAGTTCAAACCACAAGCTCACTTCAAGAATACCTAACTAAAAACAATCATTTCAAGATTTATTAGGCAATAATAATGGATGAGGGTTTGGAAGGGTTTCGGGTTAAAAGCCGAGGCGGGGGTAACCGGGGAGGTGGTGGTACAAAATGTGGTAGGTGGAACCCTACAACAGAACAAGTAAAAGTTCTAACAGATTTGTTCAGGGCAGGGCTTAGAACTCCTACTACTGATCAAATCCAAAAAATATCTTCCCAACTTAGCTTCTATGGTAATATTGAAAGCAAGAATGTATTTTACTGGTTTCAAAACCACAAAGCTAGAGAAAGACAGAAGCGTCGGAGGGTACTCGTCGAGGACGATGAGTTTAATGATTATAGAGAATTTCAACGTGACGAAAAAATTTCATCTGCCAGACGTAAGTCAATAACCATCACATTAATAGTAAAGTACGTTGAAAATAATTTTTTTTATTCTGTCATTGGTATAATAATATTTTTATGACAGATTTTTCAGAGATAAATCAAGAAATGATGGAAACAGAGAGAGTGACAGAAACGTTGCAACTATTCCCACTAAACCCATACTGGGAAACAGAACATGAGAAGTTGAGATATTATGCAAATGAGTATAACAAAGAGAATCATGCTTCATTTCCATGCAATTTTGAAGCAGAGATGGACCATACAACGTTGGATTTACGTTTAAGCTTCTTATAAAATCATGCATGATTTATTATATCATTAGTATTACGAACATATTATTTTTAGAACGTACTAGTTCAATTAGCAGGAAAATCGTACTTTATTTCATTCCTAGATGTTTGGTGATAGTTGTACTTCAATCTCATAAATATGTTTTTGGAGTTGAGAATTGGGTCTTGATGTTTGAAAAATATTGCAACTCTAAGTCCTTTTATCATATTTTACCAAATGTCTTCTCTTTATTATTGTTCATAGTTATGCAATAATTATAATTTCAACTACGTTTTGTATAATGTATAACAATGACTACTTGTTGGTACATTTTATTTTGAATTATTCATCGGGAATCTTATGGAAATGACCAAAGTTGTAATTGTAGGTGAATCAGCCTTTAATTCTTAAAACATCTTGGACTTAACTAGCATGAACCGAGCCGAGTTATGCCGAGCAACTTGCTTAGTTAAGCTCGGGCGAGTCGAGGTTCGAGGTTCGCTTCATCAATAATAAGTTTAGCGCTTCATCAATAATAAGTTTAGCCATGAGTTGGTTTTCTAACTAGTAGCTCAGCGAGCTCGTTGCCAAAATTGAACTGAAAAAAATCTTACAATATAGACCTATGAATTAGGGGTACGGTATGCATAAAATTAGAAGCCGACCCGATCCGATTGAAGATATAATAATCTTCATATTGAATATATTGAATATATATAATCTATTCTCTTTTGAAGATAATAAATATAAAATTTAATGTCTTTTCTATTGAAATTAAGTACTTATTTGATTCGTCTTACCAAGTGACTAATTTTACAAATCTTTGACTTATTAAACTAATTTTTTAATAATCCATCGGGATTAAATTCGAACGACAACTTGATCTATTAATAAGCCATCTTAGGACTCGGCTAGTGATTGACTCAACTCGGTAAAATTAAGTAAGGCATCTGCTCGACTTGGCTCCAATAAACATAACCAGAAAGCTAAAATTTATCAAGTTCGCTGACTAATTTAACCTAATACACCATCCCTAAATACTACTCCTCCATCCCACAAAGATTATCCACTTTTTTGAATTGTAACTTTCAAATTTCAACTTAAATATATTATTCGTTTAGACAGATAATATTTCGATAAAAAATATATCAATGTAGTTAGCTTTTAAAATGTATTTTTATTGATATGTTTTCATCAAGATATACAATATAAACAAAAATAACCATTGCTGATTTTTCCGATAGTTTGATTGGTACTGTACAAAGAACGTAATACGCGAAGTTTTAGATATCTTATTCAAGGATCGATATCATAAATTTATGAGTGAGTTGAAACTTTTGAAAATGTTTGGACAGACATTCTCCTCTACATGAGTGAAGATCTTTTGGTATTTTCCCTCTGTGTTTACTCTGCCGGATATAATAATATTGTTGTAGTACCAGCTATTATTGTCACCATTTGGAACTTGGACTTGCGTTTCCTCTAGCAAACCGATAAAACCGCTCAAACCAATTCAATTCAAACCGATACAATAAATTTAAAAATATTTGATTCAATTTTGGTTTTGATTTTTTTAATTATATATTAATTGCTTTGGTTTCGGTTTGCCATTTGAAATTAAACTTTATGTACTAAAATAACTATAAAGAATAATATATAAAATATATTACAATAATGATTGGAAGAAATTTCTTCTCTCTTTACTATAGAAATTGATGGGTATGTTAATTTGTTAGAGAACTAATCCATTCATGGTGATCCAACACCTTATTGCGCCGAATTAAAACGTAAGTGTTACTGGACAAGATCATTGGTCCTTCACTACACAATCGATAATAAGTAGATTATTAATAGCCTTCGTCTATATTACTACTTCATAATTTCTTATTTATTTTCAATATAAGAGCGTCACTAGATTTATTTTCACTAAACGTTGAATTTTTTGAATATTTTTCATATTTGTTGTCGATGGAAATTAAACAATATTTGAGGTGACTTTCTTTAAATCTTAAAGAATCAATATTGATTTTTAATTAATGAAGTTGGAAATATATTTTTGATACATAATTAACAATTTATGCATTTAAACCGTCAACCAAAACCGCAGAAACCGCTAAACCAAACCATACGATTGAGGTCAATAAGTTCACATGGTTTGACATTTTAAAAACCGCCTATGTCGGGTTAATTTGAAAATAGGTCAAAAAATCACCCAAACCGAACCATGTGCACCTCTAGTTTCCTCTCCTAAGGATACTTGTTTTTAGGTAATCAAAATTATAGTCCCTCCAATTTTGTTTACTTCATTCTATTTTAGAAGATACTCCCTCCAGTTTTTTCTTGACATCCTAGCATTTTTATGTTAATTAAGAAGTAATTAAGAATGATGTACATTTTACCTATATATCCCTAATCAATAACTAAAACAACAATTAATACCATTAAACATAAAGTAAAACTTGTATATTCACTATGTAACTTTTGAATACATTAAGAGGCTAGTTAAAAAACTAATTTAAACATTTGCTGTAATTCCAAAGTCGACAACTATTTCAAAAACAAAACAAAATCAAGCAGAATGAAAAAACCTGATAGAATTTGCAAGATTTTAATGGGGGTGGGTGGTGTGATTGGGGAATTGAAGACGGGGCTGACAAGCAGATTTGAATTTAATATTTTAAATAATCGATAACAGATGCGTTGTTATTTAGACAAAAAATTTAAAGTAGACACTAAAAATTAAAAAAAAAAATCGAAGGGGTGCCGGGTGCCATTTTACTCATTTTCTCGGGTAAAAGTCCAACTTACCCTAAGGCCTAAGGCTGCCTAACAACAAGACCAAACGTTGGTTGGCCCAAATATCTGTGTCCATTCAACAAACTCATCACCTTGTTATCTAGTTAATCGAACTCGAAAGAATCGAACTTAAAATTGTTTTTTTCAAATTCAAACTTTCCAATCAAACTCCAACTCGAACTACACCAATCTCCCGTCAACTTCACGAGTTTTCTTAAACAAAACACCAGACGGAACAAGACTACAGTTTTGTTATTTTCCTTGATTAAACCATCTATGTCATGAATATCACATGTACACTTTCCGAGTAGTAAAAAAATTGTGAAATGACTATTTTGCGCTTAACTGAAACTTCCTCAAACACTACACAAGCAAATAGGGGGGCTAAAATAGTCATTTTGGGCTACTGTTTGGTTTGTGCTTATAGAAGCAGTGACACTTTCTTTTTCCCTCTTGAATCAATACTCCAACATATCAGATCCTCGATAATAAAAAACTCAAAATCCACTTTTTTTTTTTTTTAATTTATAATAATATTAATAAAGTATGTCAGACGCTTTGATCAATGGGCTAGCCGGAGCTGGCGGTGGCATAATCGCGCAGCTCCTTACCTACCCTCTTCAAACAGTGAGAAAAATAATCATTTTTTCTTCCATTTTTATTACTCGTTGCATCTCTAAAAGATCGTTCAATTTCTAATTTTAATGTGTTACGCTTTTTACCTCCAATATTTTTTTAAATATATTACTTTACTGCTATCATTACAAATCAAAATCAAATTTTGTTGATTGTGACAAGTGAATTTTGAAAACTGGAGGATCTTTTATAAATGAATTGAGTATTTCTTTTATTGTCCCAAAATAGTTGTCCATTTTGGTATATTCTTTATGTTTTTTGGTGACTGTTAGGTGAATACTCGGCAACAAACGGAGAGAGGTTTAAAGAATGAGAAGAGGAAGCTCGGAACTGTTGATCGATTATTTCAGGTTGTTTTATTTTACCAATTAAAAGGATTTTTGTTTTTGTTTTCGTAATTCATTTTGGGTTTTGATTTTAAAAATTAATTTTTTTTCTTATAGGACATTTTGGGTTTTTTGATTTTATAAATTAAACATGTTTTTTGAAATTGATTTTGGGTTGATTGGGTTTGATTGAATATTGTGATCGATTTCAGGTTGTTAAGCAAGAAGGTTGGACTCGGCTTTACGGTGGACTTGCACCTTCTCTTGTTGGAACTGCTGCATCTCAGGTATATTGCTGGCCCGAAAAAGTTGGTCTTGTTTGATTTTCAGTGTTCAAAATTAACATATTTTAAGGCGTTAATTGACACATGTAACTTTGGTTTGTAGAAAACTCATCATGTTAGTGGAAAGGTTGGTTGCAAAATATTGTCTTTTGATATATTTTTACCGAATAATATACAACATATGCAGATATATGAGTTAAATTTTTTTAGAAATTCAACCATCGAAACTCAAAACTAGACGTTCCTTTTGAAACGGGGGAGTATATAGAAATGTATTTTTTACTCCGTTAGTGCCACTGCCCTCTTTTTCTGTATTTTTCTGTGTTATGTTCTTAGTTCTTTGGTTTATTCTCTAGATGTTTACTATGATGATGGTGGCGATTAAAGCATTAATCATTGTATTTCTTGCAAATTTTGGTTCTCTAAACGTGTTCGGTTTGCAAACAGATGAAGGAGAAATGGATATTTTTTGGGTAGACGGTGATGTTTGTTTTTTAGCTAAGGGAAGTTGTATCATCTGTAATGATTGAATTTTTCAATATTATGTTGGTGTATGATATCCTTGAATTGGTTTGATGGAAATGTCATTGCCATCAGCTTGTGCTTGTGGTCCACTTGAGTTGGGAAACGTGCCACTTGCTGCTTGATAAAGTCTGATGGATGTCTGGGCACATTTTATTTTTATTATGTTTTCCTGAAATAAATATGATAATCTATGAACATCAACATGTCCCAATGCCTTTCAAGAGGCTCCCTCCTAAGGGGTAAGGGGATCGGATATTATGCAACCATACCCATGTGATAACACGGAGGCTTTTTCCAAATTGACCTTAAGAGTGAAGTGACTTGATTTGAGTTAAAACGCTATCTATTACTTCACGGTAGATATGATAATCTATGGTGTGGTAATTTGTGTAAAAACAGAGAATTTAATTTATTCCTCTTATGTTCCTCTTAAACTACTAAGTGGCAGCTAGATGTTTTCAATTGTTTATAGTTCAAATATAAACTGTAGAGTATGAAATGCTTCAAGAACACCTATTCAAATACCTAACAATAAAAATAACCTGGTTGCAATGGGTAAATAGTGTGTAGTGGCACTATGGGTTATAGAGAAACAGTTAAAGAGTGAGGCATGGTTCACCTTTCGAAGGTGTGCCTCATTTTGTGAAAGAATTCAGAATACGTTAAAATATGGCATTTTTTAGAAAAGATAGATATATGTCCAGAGTAATTCCTGTTACATAAATTTTATAAGTGAAACTATTGGCACAATGACATTTAGTACCACACACATGTAGATTAGTACATACCATAGAGCATCAAACACAATTGATGTAAACATTGTTCATCCTAGATTATTTTAAATTTTATCTTTTGTTTAAAAATGCAGATTTTAGATTCAGCTTTATCCTAATGAAAAATTGCATTAAATAATTTGTTATAATCCCGAAACCCCTATTTTGAATTGAGAATTTGATGTCTTTAGTTACAAAATCATTCAAAGAAACTGGATTAACACAAGGAAATTATATAAACAAAATGGAGTGGAAGGAGTATCCAATTTCAAATAATTGAAACAACTAGAGGGCTAAAGAATAATGCTTCTGTCAAGTAAATATATTAGTAATATGCAGTGACAATGAAATTTTACAAGTGCTTTAACCCTCTCCTGTCAAGAAATGAATCTGAAGAGTAACTAACTATATGCTTATAATTTTGTCTGATTTGTCTGTAAATGTTATAGCGATTGTTGCAAGTATGCTCATACAGTATCGAAATCATAATTTATTATCATTTGGTTTAAATGTTCAACTGATTTTCACTATTTTACTTATAATGATGTTATGAACCCGAGAGTATAGCTTGTGGTTTGGATTTCTTAATTCTTATGCACTTACAATTTTTATGGACAGGGTGTTTACTATTATTTCTATCAAATATTTAGGAACAAGGCTCAAGCTGCTGCTCTACAACAGAAAAGAAAAGGGTTTGGTGATGGATCAGTGGGAATGTTATCATCACTTATAGTGGCTGCATTCTCTGGGTAATTTTTTATATGTCGAGTATCGTAGTTCAATATATTGTCCACTCAATTCTCTCAATTGTTAGGTCTATTGTCTTTGCATAGTGCAGATCTAATCTATGCTCAATTAGGGTCTCAGAAGTTTGATCTTCACATATAAGCACTCATTAGGGTCTCATGTGTCTCGACTTATTTCTGATTGTCTTACCTCGACTATTCCAAATAATGCAATAAAAAAGTATGTAAGACAAATCCACCATCCGGCAAAGATTGTAATTTTAAATGCTTTCATAGTGCATTTCAAAGTTCAAATTTTTGGTTTCCACTACTAAGATGTATTTGTATTAAGAATTTAACTTCCTTTCTCAGAGTATCATGTGTTCCAATCAAGAGTATCTGTTGTGTAAGTGTGCTATTGCTGCTACCTAGCTATATGCTACATATTAAGAAATCCAGAATAACTGTCAATTCTAAACTTATATTAGTTCATCGTTTTAAATTTTACCTTTTGTTCAGTTAATTGAAATTACAGTAATAACTGCAGGAGTGCAGGCTATTCTTTTTAAAGATACTTTTAATTTTCTTATTTCCTATGTGTGTTAATTGTGCGAGTTCTCGAGATACTCCTTTATGTTCTTCAGAACTCTACTTATGTTATGAGTTTTCTTGTGGCCTAGGTGTGTCAATGTGCTGCTGACAAATCCTATATGGCTAGTTGTTACTCGCATGCAAGTAAGCAACCCTATTTGACAATTTATTATCTCAGGCCAGTCATATTATGTTTACCGAGCAAGTTGATTTCAATATTTATTACCTTGTCAACTGCATAAGATCGCATCTTTATATCCAGTCCCTTGGCTTAATTTATAGTGATGAAGCTTGATTAGTTAGTTTCATTTGTATTTGAGACTTCTGCTTCACATGTTTCATGTAGTCTCACTACTTCAAAGTACGGAGTAATTATTTGTCAACATAGATGGATATAACTTATCCTTCATGGTATCATTTTCTGCTCAATGATTTACGTGCTTCACTCATTGATGAAAGTCTAGTGTAAAAATTGATTCAAAATAACAAATAGATAGAGTGTTATTATCAAGCATTTCCGTGAAATGACAAGTATTTTTATCACAAATAGAATGGTTTTGCAACATAATATAGTAGAACCAGGCTCCCCTCATTAGCATTACAAGCATGTACACCTTTTCATGTTTATCACTTATAATAACTACAATGCAGACACATACAAAGAAGCCCCTTGCTAAAGGTTCTGTGAATGTTGCCCATGAGGAAGAAGTTATTGCTGCAGTTGAACCTCCTCCATATGGAACAGCCCATGTGGTATGTAGAAACATTACTTTGATATTTCATGTTTTGTGGAATTGAACTCTACTCATCTCCATGGGATGTCGTGACATTTAACGTAACATGTTACATGAAAATCTATTTTGTTAAATTTCAGAATCAGTTTGCTGGCATTAATGCTTTTATAGTTTCTATAGATCCAAGAAGTCTATGGTGAAGCTGGAATCTTGGGATTCTGGAAAGGTGTTTTTCCAACATTGGTCATGGTAGGTCAGATATCACTCTAGCAAGTGCTTCCGTTTAGTTACTAACTATTCTCGATGTGCCTCCCAGGTGAGCAATCCTGCCATTCAGTTTATGCTGTACGAGACACTGTTGAAAAAGTTAAAGAAAAGGCGTGCATCAAGTAATAAAGTTGTCAAAGATGTTACTGCTTTAGAGGTAGATCTTGCTGCTTTTTCGAAATTCCTTGCTCCTCCGTCTGTTGATTTTTTAAGTTTGAGATCCTTACTCTTTCCATTTAATTGTCTAAAGATATTTTTGCTTGGAGCTTTGGCAAAACTTGGAGCAACAGTGGTAACATATCCTCTGCTGGTTGTGAAGGCAAGTCAATTTTGAGCACTGAATAACTAGTGCATGAAAACCCATTCCATTTAACATAAATCACATGGTTTGTCTCAGTTCTGGATTTAGATAGACAATTTTTTCTATATTGTGATACACAACCAGTCAACCGCCTCATTGGGATCCATTAATACTTAAAAACGAGCATCATAAATTAAATGTTTATGAAAACTTGCCATAGTTTCTAGAGTTCTCAGTTTTAGGAAATCAGTTTGAGTTACTTTTGCTATGTCATCCTCAAATCATTCACCACTAGTGCAGGCAAGACTTCAGGCAAAGCAAGTTACTGGGGGAGACAAAAGACATCAGTATAAAGGTATGTACCTTTATGCATCTATTGATTTCGATGTTTTTTATAACTTGGATTCTTATCTTACTACATCAACATCAACATGCCCCAATGCCTATTAAGAGGCTCCCTCGTAATGTAGCCTTACCCCTGTGATAGTGGGAAGGCTATTTCCGAATTGTCCAAGAGCTAAGTGCAAACACTATCTACTACTTCACTATAGATAAGAAGCATAGGTACTGTAGTGAACCATTTTGATTTATTCCATTATATCTAAGTTCTTGAGAATGTAAAATATTTGACTCCTTAGACATGGAAACAGAAGGATATAAAGTCTAAATATTTGACTCCTTAGACATGGAAACAGAAGGATATAAAGTCTTACTGTGACCTAAATTATCCGGCCCAACCTCACTAATCTTTGCTCCAATCTAATGTCATGTGATTGTAATTGTAATTAAGTTGTTCATATGACAATTCAGGCACATTAGATGCTATTCTGAAGATGATACGGTATGAAGGGTTCTATGGATTTTACAAGGGTATGAGTACAAAAATTGTACAGAGTGTTCTTGCAGCTGCTGTTTTGTTCATGGTTAAAGAAGAACTAGTCAAGGGTACAAGGTGGTTATTGACCAATAATACTGCTAATAATTTGAGGATGCCGTCGTGACTTAACTATTCGGTAGGATTTACCGCATGCTTGAAGAATTGCATAAATGTTTCGTCAGTGCAGCATACATAGAATGCATAATAGTTTCGAAGCCTCATAGAGAGGTAAGGGGGCGGGCTGAATTTGTTGTAGTATGAATTATTGTGGAACAAAAGGCAATTCTAAATTTCTGATGGACCTCATTTCCATTCAGTTCAATTCAAGGTTACTTTGGTTACAAAATGTAGCTTTCTAAATTTGAAAGAATGTCACTAAGGCTAATGCTTGAGATCAGTGTACACATATTTTGTTATGGCGCCTGTTAAGTTTATACTACCTACATTATGTGAGTTGTATCTTCTTCTTATTCTTTTAACATGTACACGGCCAAAGAGTTTATAGATATAGGATCATTCGAGCTGTAAACGAGTCAAACTTGAATTAGAGAATTGTTGGCTCATCTCGATCACTAAATGAGCCTTAGGGTCAGCTTGGCTCGGCTAGCCTTTACTTAGCCGAATCTATCACGAGCTCCGAGCTAGATATAACTTATTTCAAAATCCAAATTCAATCGGATTAACAACAATTTAGTTTACTTAATTAATTAATAAAATTTTAATAAGACAACCAAAATCATTAATTTGTAATAGTGGTTAATATCAATAAAAAATATATTCATAATAAAACAATAATAAGAAAATGAAATCATAAAAATTTATAACAAAGCGTTGGGCTAGTAATGTGGTAATGAGTTGGCCAGCTCTAACAAACCTGAAAACCAATTTGATGTTCGGTTCATTCGAATTGAGTCAAGTGAGCCGTTCAGTTTAGCTCGACTCATAGCAATTAAATTTAGTTGTAAATTTAATGACATACATTTAGCTCGACTCATGCTTAATTAAATTGTAGTTGTAAATTTTAATGGCTTGTCTGGCTGCGTGAGGTGGCGTAAACGAAGAATAGATATTGGTGTGGAAGAGATATAAGCGAAAATATTTATAATCGGCTGAAAAATTGAAAGAGCTGGAACAATTCTCTCTCTCTTACGCTGATTGGCTGCTGATTCGTAACATCCTGTTAAATAGAAGGTCGCAAGTAACATAAACATGGGTTTCATCTCAATTTTCAGACAACAAATACATCCCTAGGAAACATAATAAAAACAATGCAAGAGAAGAAGCAGAAGCCTAAGAAGACAAATGTTTTGGATCATTCCTCAATTAAACACTTACTCGATGAATCTATTATTGAAGTAAATCTTCCACTACTATTATTATACTTCGTCCATTTCGAAAAGATCGTCCAATTTTAAATTTTATACTCCATAAATTTTATATGTTTGTATAGTATTCGGTGAAATTTCTTTTTGATGTTAGTATTTTTTAAATATTTTATTATTTACATGATAATTTTGGTTCGAATGATGTTATGTCATTCAATTAAAGGTACACGATTTGTTAGTTTTGAATTTTTAACCGAAGTAAGTCTTCCACTACTATTATTATCCTTTTCATTTCTAAAATATCGTCCAATTTTTAATTTTGATGGTTCAGTTTTTAAATTTTGTACTCGATAAATTTTATATGTTTGTATAGTATTCGGTGAAAATTATTTTTGATGCTAGTATTTTTTAAGTATTTTATTATTGACATGATAATTTTGATTTGAATGAAGTTATGCCATTCAATTAAAGGTACATAATTTGTTAGTTTTGAATCCGTAACTGAAATAAGTCGTCCACTACTATTGTACTTTCTCCATTTCTAAATGATTGTCCGGTTCTGAATTTTGATGATCGACTTTTTAAAATTTTTGTCCTCGGAAATTTTAATAGATATTCGGTGAAAAATATATTTAATGCGAGTAGTTAAAAATATTTTTACTGTTGATATGATAATTTTTATTCAAAGTTGAAGTTGTCTGTGTCACTAAGGTACATAATTTGTCCATTTTGATCATTTAAAATTAAAATGGAAAATCTTTTAGAGTGGATGGAATATAATGCCAGTTTTTTAAAGTATTTTATAGTTAACATCATAATTTTGATTCAAATCGAAGTACTTATGTCCTTCAATTAATGGTACACAGTTTGTTAGTTTTGATCATTTGACATCGAAATGTACAATCTTTTAGGGTGGATGGAGTATAGATTTAATTCAAATGATTTTTTTATTGTTTCAATTTAGTGTCACGTTTGTAGAGATTGTTGAATGATTTTTGTATTTATGTTGGTGTTTGAGTTGTAGATTGTTAAGAGCAAGGGGTATACTGAAGATGTGAGATTGAGTAACATCCGATTGCTTCTCGGAACAGTCATCATCGTCATTGCTCTGTTCGCTCAGTTCTATAATAAGAAGTTCCCGGAGAACAGGAATTTCCTGATTGGATGCATCGCATTATATCCTTCTTGTGAACTTTAATCTAATTTGATGATAGTTTTATCTATTTTATAATTTTGTCATTTTGTGTTACTTATTTTGTTTAAAGTTGTAATTAATTTATAATTTGATTCCTTCAAGATAAGTTTATTGATATTTGATTTTCAAGAAGTATTTGGGTGAATTTGCTTATAGGTGGTGACTTAGATCTTTTAGAGTTCAATTAATTTTCTAGATATGAATATTATTTGGAAAAAATTAGAGAAGAATTGCTGAATGTGATTAATAATGTCAGTCGTTTTCTGGTTTTCTCTACACGAGTTGAATGGAAATCCACAGATGTATAATCTTTTATATTTTCTGTTTAGATCTTTTATTGGTTTTTGTTGTATGTTTGTATTTTTCGTGAATAGGGAGTATCATTCTGTTCAATAGACCCCAAATTGTTTATTTAGATGTTGCACACTAGAAAATTCATCCAATTTATGGATCCACTTCACGTGATTGCCAATTTGATTGATACTTCAGATGATTCCAAATGTTGATTTGTTTTAGAGTTCGATTAGTTTTCCTTGTTCATCTTTAACCTCATGGTACATATATAGTATTCTATGGAATATTGCAGTTCATCACGTACACTAAGGAGAAGAACGCAATTTTGTTCACCTATCCTCCAGAAGTAAGTGACTTGGCCCATTTTATTCATATTGTACTAAAGCGAACAAGATATGTATTATTTTTTTATATCTAATTGTGAGCACCATTTTTTCATATATGATGGCGAAATCTTTTTTTCTACTTCTCTTTTGAGTTTAATGATGGTCACTATTATTGTTTCTGATTTATTGAGTTAAGAGAAGTAACTACAAAATTTAAATGGTTTTAGTTAATAAGTAGCATTCAAGTCGAGTGTTTAATTTGGAAATGAGTCTCTTGTTCATAGAGGTATTAGAGACTTCCAATTTTTATGTTAGCAAGATACGATTTTTCCACTTTGACTCTCCATATGTTCAACATGTGAGGTTTTAGTTTCTGTCTTTGTTATTTTCTTCTCACTGGAAAAGTCCTGATATTAAGGCATAAGGTTGATACTTAAGCTGTAAAACTTCCCATGGCACTTTAGAATAACTATAGCCCTGCAATTTCGGATTATTTATCTATGTAATTGTATGCGATCTGTATTTCAAGTTCTGAGTTTGTTCGTTCCTATTATGAAGATTTCAGTCTCTATCCTTCCTGGCAATTTATCTGTCTGAAGATTGATAAGGAGAAGATATGTAGCCTAGAGAGTTGTAGAATATTTTTGGGGACAACGACCAGAAATATTTGAACACTATTATAATATGTTATATATCAGCAATATATGAGCTACATTCGACTATGAATTTATTTGAAGCATCAGTATACCCCTTCGTCGTTTACCCTTTCTTGAGTGAAATGTTTATTAGAAGCATCAGTATACCCCTTCATCGCTTACCCTTTCTTGAGTGAAATGATGTTGATGGAGTTTGAACTCTCACCATCCTATAATTATATTCACCCACATGTCATTACATCAAGTCCTAACTAATCAGTCTAACCCCCTCGCTCATCTGCCTTCTTTTGGCTGGATGCATCTGTCCTTATGGGTACAAAGGCTGTTCTTCCTATTATATGGAGTATGTTTTAACTTTTAAATTGATTCCCATTGGTGTCCATGAGAAAGTAGTTCTTTTTTCTTCTTTTCCATTTTCACTTGTGTGCTGTTATTCAATGTTGCAGCACTGACCAAGTAACTATTATACTATGTAGCTGCTACTGTTTTGAATCTTGTTAAGCATTGTTCTTCTTGCCAGCTTTACTTCTATTGTTTATAACATGTCTTTAAACAACCTCTCAAATTTCTAGATATTATACTATTTCACTGTTTTTCTTTTTAATTTCATTTTAAACGAGTTATCCATTTTTTTTACTTTCATCTGCATCATACCTTTCTTTTTGTGTGGAGGGAGCATATAGAATCTAAGAGGGCTCTGTGGATGAGAAGTGCTTTTAATTCTTATATTCTTGAGATTCTAATAAATTAGATTTCCAGAGGCTGGTTTCTTAGGCAAACATGTTTCTTCTACACATCAGGCATATCATTCTGGACATCTATTGATTGTACTGTGCTGCTTCTTCATTAACGATGTAAATTGTTTGCGACCTATGAGATTATAGTAACAGAATTGATATTAGCATCATGAGCTTAGGTTCCTTTGATCTTCTTTCTTAGTGTATATTATAAATATAATCAGCCTCTTAACATCTTCAAAGAAAATCATGTTTTTAGTATTTTCCTGACCTCTAGAAATTTCAATTTCTGATGTTATTCTATGAAGTCTTTGATACATGATGTTAAGCTTCGAACATCTAGCTGGTCATAAGTGTTATTTTCAACTAAATCAAACATTCTTCTTATTCAATCAATTTTCTAGGGATCTTTCAACAGCACGGGCTTAGTTGTTTCGTCAAAGTTGCCAAGGTTCTCCGATATGTACACCCTTACCATAGCAAGCGCAGATCCCCAGTCCATATCTGCCAAGCCACCAGTGGAGCTTACCAAAACTGTCACCAAATGGTCTCTATATTTCTCTTTTCAATCAATCTCATAGCGCGCTAGTCCGTTGGTTCGTCAGTATGATTTAAGTTTGCATCTGATATGTACTTCCACTTCCTTGCAGGTTCACTAAGGATGGAGTTCTGGTGGAAGGCCTGCTCTGGAAAGACGTCGAAGGTCTGATCAATGATTATGCTAAAGAAAAAAAGAGCAAGTAAGCCCAAACCTATTCGAGTATTGTTTAGTGGGACAATGAGCTTCTAGTCTGATGGTTTGGATGTATTAATTGAATGAATGAATGTCAGGAACTTTGAACTATTCTTATGAATTTAATGGTAAAACAGAATTATGAATCTCATTTCAATTTTGTTCTATTCTTCTTGGGTAGGAATTTATACAGGTATATATCCATTTCAATTACAAAATTCAAAAATGTATCTATCTATCTATCTATATCCCTTTATTTATAAAAGTGTGAGTTGTGTTTCTTCTCTATTCTAAGATTTTAAAAAAGACTCCTATAACAATTCAATAATTAATAAATTTTAATTTTTTGCCTCAAAATTCTATAATAATTGAAATATAGTTGGAGTTATGCTATAGCACATAATATGTGTAAGAGTTTTCTGAAACTTTTAAATACGTATCTTCAATTATCGTATGTTCGTGCTCAGCGTCTTACGTCGATTATATAAAAATCTTTCAATATTTTTTATCCAACAAATAAAAAGTGTTTCACATAATATTGCCTTTGATTTTTAATTTTACCGTAATAATAACTAAATTTCATTTTAATGCAATGGTTATCTACTCATACTAAATTTTTTTTGTATGATAATTATTCAATTGTATGAATTTGAAAATAAATTTTCTAATCCAAAAATTACTATTAAAGAATATATATTTAAATTATTATGTGATATTTTATATTACATTTCAACAATTAAAATAAAGAATTCAGTTAAATATATCTTTTCATTTCGATAGATTGTGATGTTTAAATTTGGATTTTAATATTAAATGTTAAATTCAAATATTTTTATTTTTGTTATATAATATTTTGTGAAAATTATCAAACAATAATATTTTCAATGTATTTTTATATTGACATTAAATTTTATTCAAATCAAAATTATGTTTATTGATGAAAACATAAAATTTTGTTAATTTGAAACACTTAAATCAAGCATGACAATTATTTAGTATGAAGGAAATAATAGATTGGATATTTTATTTCAGAAATTTAATTTTTGTTATTATAATATACTGGAGTATATAACAAGTTAATTTTTATGCTTAAATAAAAATATATTTATCTATAAACTATAGATGTAATAATTAATTAGAGTTGAATTCAATACATGAAAGGAAATTTAAAAAAAATCCAATCTTCACTATTTCATACTCACTGCAATACCGATTCTTGATCATTGGAGGTAAAATTATTTTATTAAGGGGCGATTAATATTATTAATATAGGTATTTTGCAAAAAATACTTTAATTGATCGTGAAAACAAAAATATTTTATTAAGAAATAAAAAGTGGAAAGATAAAGATAAAGGATTGCGTTGAATTCGTATATGATCGAAAAAGAACGTTTTTGGCTACATGTCGAATTAGGTGAGACGGAAGGAGTATTGATTAGTAATTAGTAAACTAAATAAGATTATATTGTCATAATAACACTTATATTAGTTTTCACTCTATATGAAATATAATTCATCGATATTATAGTCTAAAATATATTCTAATGAATATATTAGGTATATAATCCTTTATTGATGAGCGATTCGTGTGAAATGATGCGCCGTCTTACATTTGAATGACCTTACGACCTTTTATATTAAAGTTATTATTTATGTTTGGATATTTGAAAAGTTTCCATATAAAGTAACTAATCACATATATACTAATAAAGTTTAATTTTTTATAAAAACAATTTATTGCAAATATATAGTTTTTAAAAGAAATTAATAATCATGCTGTTGAATTTGATTTTATTATAATTAAAATTTTAGGTGTTTACATTCGAAACGAGGATATCTAATGTGTGGCCTCTTTCATTTTCGCGTGGTATTTAAAATTGAGAATTTCGTAAAATGTGATATTATTAGGTTTGTGCAAATATTATTGAGTCAATTATAAAAATATTATTCAGTCTTAGAAGTTTCTTTTTAAGTGGCTGAAACGAGGGCCCAAAAACTCTCGCTTAATGAAGGGGTATGATTATATTTTAATCAATTTTAATTAAATTAAAAGACTATAAATACAAATCCTATAATATGAGATTCTACATGCAAATAGAATTACTTTATTGTAGCGATTCTATTATAAGTTGTATATGATATGAAATTATAGGACTCTACTTAGTAAAATTATTAAGTTTGATATAAAATTAACACATTATTACTTGAATAATCAAAAGTATTATGATAAGAATAATTATGGGTTAAAAATATTAGCTATTTTCATTTTCTTCAAAAATTATACTTGTATAAAAATAATTGAGTTTTTAATTAAAATTTCAATCATCAAAGTTGAAAGAGCATTAGAATTTGTTCTTATTGATTTGCGACCTAAACAATTCACATATAGTAATGAAAATAATACTTTCCCTCCGATTTTTTTACTTGACATGCTAACATTTTTAGCGTTAATTAAGAAGCAATTAAGAATGTAGTACATTTTTACTATATATCTCTGTCGATAACTAAAACAAAAATTAATAGATTAAACACAAAGTAAAACTTTTATATTTACTATGTAACTTTTGAATACATTCAAATTTGGAATTCTAAGCGACAACTATTTGAAAAAAAAAAAAAATTAGGATGTCAGGAAGTAAAAACCTCGAGATGGAGTATTAGGAAGGAAAGGAAGGAGTATAAGTTAAAGTCGTTGCGCGGGTTTAATATGAAGAAGCGAGGGGAAACCTCTGCTTTGTTTTATATTAATTGAGTATTATATAATATACGTTGAAAATATTTAAATTATTAATATATTTAATGCAATTTACTAAAAATATTTATAATTTCTTATTCAAATCAATGTTATGTATATAAATAAGGATGACAAAGTTTGTTAATCTAGATAGTATCTTTCTTATGGATAAAAAGTATTCAAATTATGTATGAATGACGTGCCTGAAATTATGACAAATTAGCGTTTAATTTTGAACTCAAATATATAAATTTTGTTATATTATTATGTGAAATATGTATATCAACATATAATATTTTGAACTTACTTTATAATATGTAATCATAAGCTGCTCCAATTTTTTGGTGGAGTTTTAAATAATAGTGACTATTGAAAAATAAAATTGAACGATTTTTTAGAGAAATACGTCATATTTAGTATTTATAAATTTTAAATTTTGATGGTTGAGTTTTAAATAATTTTAACTTTTAAAAAAATCCATGAACATTTTAGAGAAGGAGTTAGTATGCAGTCTTCATAATTTTTTAGTAATGTCGATTGAGTTTTAAATAATTTTAACTATTGAACGAGAAAATTGAACAATCATTTAGAGATGGATGTGAAATTTAGTATTTATAAATTTTAAATTTTGGTGGTTGAATTTTAAATAATTTTAACTATTCAAAAAGAAAATCAATTAACAAAGATGAAGGTAGTATGATGTTGTAACCGCTAGAAAGATTTTATTATTTATGATGTATGCACACTAATACAATAAAACCCCTTTGGGAAATCTATCTAGGTATAAAAATAATTTATCAAATCGATTGGAGTTCGACTATCAATCTATTGTTCTCTAAACAAATTGTTGACTCCTTGAGATGCTGGATTTGGATTTGATGTAGTCTTGGATTTCATTTGGATTTTGGAGTCTTGATTTGGGCGCCTATTTGTGAAATTTGGTGTGCATGGGCCGGATTATGTGATGCATTTGTATTTGAATTATGCTCCTAAGCTAGACTTGGATTTGTGCCTCAATTTAGATGTGAGGAGGCTGGATAGAGATGCGGATCGATGTGATCTAGGCGGATAGAAGACTTAGTCTTGGACTTGGTCTTTGACTTGGATATGGTCCAAGTCGGGAAAGCCTTAGTAGCGTATACCTGTATGGCTGTCTAGACTTGATCTTTAGTCTCTTGGACTTGAGTCGTGGGACTTAGATTTGATTTGGCTATGTGTCTAGCGAAGGCGCCGCGGCTTGATGCAAAGCCACCAGTAGGTTGAGTCGAGGTCAGCTTGGCGAGCATTGCGATCTTGAGTGCTATCGAGGTGGATATCTTTGTCTTTGTATGCGCAGAACTTTTCAGGTGTTTTTGACAGTTAGGCGGGGAGTTGTGCGTATATCGCCTATGATTTACTACGAGGGGATATTTATAGTTTAATCCTATAGTTTATTTGATTTGCTAGAAATTTGAATGATAAATATTCTCATCGGAGTTTTGGGTCTTGATCACTGAAATTCTTTTATGCGACAATTTAACAACGTACCCTAGTTTTGAGGCGCTATTTTGGTGCGAAGTTGAAGATTTTGTGTTACACTTGGGTTCTTGATTTAGGCCTTTGTTTAGGAGCATAGGTTGAAGATTTGATGTTTTCTCACGAATAAGCAACGATCTTCAAGATTCATAATCATTACAGTTGTTCTTTATCTTCACATTCTTTCGGGAGCTTTTGTTGTATTTCATGATGAAATTGTTGAATGAATTGGGGGGGAGGATATTTATCGGCTTTTCGAACTTCTTGATTGGTTGATCGTATTGATTGGATTACGATCTTAGTTGATTTTTGAAGCGAGATGCGAGCGAGTGAAAATATTAAAATAATAAAAATCAAATCTCGGCAAAACATGAGGCGGTGCAGCCGATTTGTTTCTTGACTTCCAGGAGTAGAGTTAACCTATTTCATGTCGATTCTTTCTATTGGACCGTCATTTTTGGTAGTTTGTCAGGAAAGCGCCACATGCGGTTTCTTCTCAAATTTATTTTTATCTCCAATTTATTATTATTTTTAATCACGTAAATTTTGGGAACCTATTTTAATATCCCGCATTATCATAATAATAGGTATAAAATTGGGTTTAATTTAATGATAAACCCTAATTTTACCCTAACAATTAATGTCAGGTGGCTAAAATATCGGGAATCCTTAATTTTCCACGTGTTCGATTTTAATTGGAGGCTCAGATGAAACCCTAATCAACTCATGTAATTGTGATATTGGTCTTTATTTAATTATTTTAATTAATCCAAATAAATTGAATTTAATTAAAAATAATTAATAAAATTAAATTTGTCTACAAATACCCGCCGAAACTTTGGGCGTATAGGGAGTTGAGGCTTGGATAATGCGGGGAATTAGGCTATGTAGCGGTCGAGTCAGCAGGTATTCACTTGGTAGTGGAGCTCGGTCTTCGCTTCGTGTAGTTGACTTTTGTATGTCGTTGTGAGGGAGACAGAGGATTTTTTGAGGTCGTGGTGAACTTGGGGCTCAATTTTGCTACGTACCCGTTGGGATCGAAATTAACGTAGTTCGTAGGGGTAGATGTTTTTAGACTATCGTCGAGTGTAATAAGGTGTTTATGCTCTCGGCTTAGCCTCGTGTCGAGGAGATGGTAGGCAGTTTAGACTCGTATTAAAGGAGAATGAAGACAATTTATGCTTTCGTATCAAAGGAGAATGGAGACGGTTTCTTAACATGTCGAGGAGATTGTAGGCAATTTAGGCTCTATCAAGTTAGTAGGCAGTTTATCCCTCTATCTAGGAGGCGTTATGCATTCTTTGATAAAAAAGCTTTAGTAGGGGCAAATTATGCATTACGAGATAGCCAGTTATGCGCTTGATGTTTGCCCCCATTTTGTTGGCAACTCCATAGTTTGTATGCACCTGCTATATTGACATATTCAGATATGCGGTGTGTGTGTGCACTGCCGGTGCGTCTGTGATGGAGCTTCTTGTGGATTTATTGTATGCGGCCTTTTAGAGTCACGGCTGGCTTGTTGCCCCACGTCTTTTGAAGACCATCTTTTTGTGTGTTTGTTGTTTTCCCCAACTTTTGGAAGGCCGTTTGTGGTTTGTTGTTCAATTAGTTGGTGGTTGATCTTATTGCCCGTTTAACGGTGCGGCGTCTTTTGATTTGGTTGAGGGCGCTTTAGGGCACTTAGAATTTCTTCAGTGCACTTTGTTCTTGATCAGGAATTTGACAATTTCTCCAGCGCGTAGCATGAAGCTTCTAAAAACTTTCAGCAATGGGAGTTATCGATAAGCTTACCATTGAACTTTTTCTTTTTGTCACGATATCCTTATTTGTTTTTGCAATAACGAGTCACATGATTTACAACGACGCTTGTCTTCACCGAGGGATATGGTCGCGATCCGCCCGAATCCGTCACTTTTTCTTTGGTGAAAAACTTTTTACGTGGGATGACCAGAAAGCGGTGATACACGATAGTGTGGCTCTACCGATGTACATTGGCATCTTGAGTCGCTTGGATTCGAACAGCTTCCCATGATTTTTTCTTCGCCGGCTCCTCGAGGATTCTTTGGGACATCGAGTCCGCGAGAATGGATATTAACTTTGGCTTGCGTCTCTTTCGGCGTTGGACCGAACCTACTTCCATATTTAGCCATCTCACTTGTGTTCTTTTGATTTTGAAGGAGGATTTTGGTTAACTTGGAAGTTGTGACATGTACATCTTCTTTACATGGCTCTTCGAGATCTGCATCTTTAAATTTGGCATTATAGAGCATGGATGTTGATGTACTCGTACCCCTTCCTTTGTTGGAAAGGCGTAATTGACTCCCGTGTCATGAGGCTGGTTGATAGATGCTCGAGTTAAGGAAATATACTCGCAGTGCATGCCTTGATGCATATGTTGATAGGCGTGTTTACGGCGATTTATCTTTGCATTTCAAGCTGAGGCTTCTCCGTTTGTTTATGAAGTACATTACGAGGCTAAATACGTCGTTGCACGGCATTGGTCCAGCTCATAAAGTACTAGCGCATGCGTTTGGAGTGCTAAAGCGATTTAGGAATTCACATTCAAGCGTGCCCGATAGCTGATGCTAGAGCGCTCGATTCGGTGTACCCACAAATGGGTTTTTCTTTGAGTGCTCGAACGAACTGTTTAACCATATGATCTAAATGCGTCATGGCATTGTTGCATGTCTCCACGAGTAAACAGTATGATGGATAGCCATGAGGCATGCCGACTATCTATGGGGAGGTGTAGGGCTTGACATAGGAGTATGAGGGTGTGACCTCGTCCTGATTGTCTTTGATTGCCCCCAATATGAACTCACGATTTGTGATGCGGAACTGGTCCCATCAACTGCAAGAGACACGTAAGTGCTTCACCCATCTTTATTTGGTTGTCCATGAGACAACGAGGCTTGACATGGTGGGTAAGATGAGTTTACAGTGCGTCACTTTTGAGGGTGTTAGGGCGCCTTTTGAGGAAGTAGGGTCCTCGTTGTCTCTTCACTACACATCGTGTTGCTTTCGTGTTCTTTGCGTCTTTCGGCCGTGTTGGATAAGTGCACCTCACTTTGGGCTACATCATTTGGCCATGTCTTCGATCCCACCTTTACTAAGGAAGCTACTCATTTCCTCGAGGTGGTAATATACCGTTATCATGACATATCATGGGAATTTGGAAGAGTTAATTATTAAGACATATCTTAAATGCTTGTCACCCTTCATGGATGAAATTTGGATGTAGCTTACCGCAACTTGATGTTGCATCCTCAGAATTCGGCGCTCTGAGCCACCGAAATTTGCTTGGTTTACTTGGCGTGATTCTTTGAGTACGACTTGGTTGAGTCTGTGTCGGCCACTTTGTTATGTTCTAGCGACTTGTAGTATTCCTTGGAACATGGAGAGAGAATGCAGGATAGACCACTTGGAAGCATCTTTGAGTCGGCTGATAGCGAAGAGCAGAATAGTCCACGAGTGTGCGTGCCAAGTTTGTAACTGCTAGAAAGATTTTTTATTTATGATGTATGCGCACCAATACATAAAACCCCTTTGGGAAAATCTATCTAGATACAAAAATAATTTATCAAATCAATTGGGATTCGACTATCAATCTATTGTTCTCTAAGCGGAATCTTTATTCTCTTGAGGCCCATTTGGATTTTGCATTTGATGTAGTCTTGGACTTGGTTTGGACTTTGGAGTCTTGATTTGGCCTATTTGTGGGAATTTGAATTTGTGCTGGACGTTATGTGATCACAATTTGGATTTGGTGTGCTTAGACCATTTATATGCTCCTAAGATGGACTTAGATTTTGTGCCTCAATTTAGATGTGAGGCTGGATTAAGTGCGGATCGATGTGATCTCAGGCGGATAGAAGACTTGAGTCTTTGGGCAGTGGCGACTTGGATATGGTCAGAGCCGGGGGCGCTTGCTTGGCTTTACCGTATGGTATGCAGACTTGATGCTTGATCTTTAGACTTGGATTATTATGGACTTAGACTTGATTTGGCTATGTCTAGTAAGAGGGCACTTATGACTTAGTCACCGTATAGCTAAGCGAGTTCGAGGTGCTTATCAATTTATCCGATTAACCCCGAGGCTATACATCAAGAGGATATGCTTGAGGCTCGAGAGGATGCGCCTTGGCTGCCTCCCGTGTTTTTAATGAGGATAGGCGAGGCTATGCGAACATATCGCGCTTATGATTTAATGCAAGGGGACATTTATAAAGCTTAATCTTGTAGTTTATTTGATTTATGAGATCGAATAATCAAATTCTCATCGAGTTTTTGGATGCTTGATTATGAAATTCTGCGTGTTTGTGCGAGCTTAAACTCACGTGCCTTATTTTAAGTATTTTATTTTGGTGATGGAGATGAAGAACTTTTGTGTTAACTTTCTCCGTTCTGATTAGGCTTTTGTTTTTTAACTTATAGGTTGAAGATCCTGACATTTTTTGATGATTTTCTCGATAAAAGTAATAATCTTCGGAGGGTTTTGTATGAAGAATAAAAACAAAAAAGTTGAATATAAATAAATAATCCTTTTTGAATTAATTAAAAATGAGATTATAATTTGTATGCATCTTGGTAATCGATTCAAATAATGATTATCCAAGTAGCGGTTCATAGTTACTCCGTTAAAAAAAAAATGATTACCGAACTACAATAATAACTAAATAATAATGAGAATTAAAAATTATTAAACATGAAAATACCTCATGAAAAAGTTACAACTTTATGTTAGATGACTCTATTGAATAATCAAAATAAATAATTATGTTTATTTTATTACTTCCATTAATTATGTTTAGATTTTATGTTAAAAACTAAATTGTCTACTCCTCACATAAAACTAATTACAAAGAACATATTAATTATGAAAGTTATTTTCCCATAAAACTATATACAAAGAAGCTATTATTAATTATGAAAAATCACAATTAATGAGGAATTAAAACGATAGTGATGGTTGAAAAATAAAATAGTTGAAAAAATTATTGTTAAAAATTATTTAAATAAATTGTTATGAAACACAATAATTGTAAATGTCATTAATGAGAGATAAAGAAAACTAACTGCTTGACTAAAAAATGATTTGTATTTTAAAAATTAAATTTTAAGCTAATAAAATAGGTAAAAATAATTTTAAAAGGTTCAATACTTATTAAAACAATGGTTAGCTCTAAAAAAATGTATTAATCACTGGAATTAAATAATGAAAGTCAATAAAATAATATAATTTTTAAAAAAACCTTAAAACCTACAATAATAATAAATTATTTATGAAATTTAAAAATCTCATTGTAAAATAAGTTAAGAGTTAAAATAATTATAAAGAGTCTATAAGATTGATCGTTATTCAAAATAACTTACCGTCATCAAAAGTATAATCCCATTTTATTTTTTTTTACTCTCATTATTTTAAAGTTATATTTTATGTGTTAGTATTGTCAATTATTATTGTAGTTTTAGTTGAATCTTGTGCTTATCAATAGTGAAGTGAATCTTTTTAGAGCTATTTTTAATTATTTTAACCATAGAATCATCTTATATTGATTTTTTAACCCTCCATAATATATTGTATTATTATAGAATTTAAAGCTAAAATGGTATTTTAAATATTATTTTATTTATAGATTCTCACGATTTAATTATTGTAATTAATAAGAGTTAAAACTCATGTAACTCTAAGAGGTGGTCTTAACTTTAATTTATTTATTCTCATTAATTCTTAAGTTATATTTGCACTCTCATTATTTTTACATTATTATTTTGGTGTCATTACTATAAATTATTATATGTTTTAAAGCTAAAAGTTATTTTGAACAATGATTGAATTTTATATGACTCTTTATAATTGTTTTAACTCTTAACTTATTTTACAATGAAATTTTTAAATTTCATAAATAATTTATTATTATTGTAGGTTTTAAGGTTTTTTTTTAAATCATATTATTTTATTGACTTTCATTATTTAATTCCAGTTATTAATACGTTTTTTAGACCTAATCGTTGTTTTAATAAGTATTGAACTTTTTAAAATTATTTTTACCTAATCTATTAACTCAAAATTTAATTTTTAAAATACAAATCATTTTGCTCTTACTATTTCTTATCTCTCATTAATTATGAATTTTTCATAATTATTGTGTTTATAACAATTTATTTTTAATTTTTTTAACTATTTTATTTTTCAACCATCACTATCGTTTTAATTCTTCATTAGTTGTGATTTTTCATAATTAATAATAGCTTATTTGTATATAATTTTATGAAAAAATAACTTTCATAATTAATATGTACTTTATAATTAGTTTTATGTGGGAGCACCAATTTAGTCTTAATATAAAATAAAAGAAACATCTAATCACATTCACACATTTAGAAAAAAGTATATAGATCTTGTAGTTCAAAGCTCTACAGGAAAGAAGAGGAAAGAAGAGTGCCAGTGCACTTTTGTTTCACCAAAGGAGGGAAGGACTTATTACACAACTCAATTCTCAGAACATGTTTTGAACTAACAAGAAAAATAATCTCACCTAAACCAGAAAGATACAGGCAGTTTACAAACAAGCTACCTAAGAATGATAACTCTTACAAATCTTTTTGTGGAATATTATTATATCTACAGATTTATGGATGTAGTGGCAGGACTGAAGTTGGACAATCAGCTCTTCGCCCAGCAAGGGAGTAGTATGCAAGTATGTGTGCTGGATGCTCAACAAGAACAGCTTCCCCTTCTGGATCATTAGCAATAAGTCGCCTAGCAGGAATTATCTCAATGTTCCAGTACGGGCGAGCCATGGCTAAAATTTCCTGATTAGAATTGGGGGACGTTGCTCTATACCCTTGAACCCACAAGTACCTGAGGGAAGGTAATTGCACCGCACTTAGAGCAAGTGCACTTTCACTGAAACAACAGCCTCGCATTTCTAGTTTCTGTAGATTAGGACATCCTTTAGAGAACTCAAGAATCCCTTTATCTGATTCCCCAACATACCCGAGTAGCATCCATCTCACATTAGAACTGTATTTCCCTACATAACCAAGTCCCGTATCAGTAAGGCCCCCAGGCCGAAGGTATAAGGCACATCGTCGAAGCTTACTACAACCTCTTAAGAGACATCCAACTCCGATATCAAGTGGCAGATCTGTTATTTTTTCTTCACGATCAAGCAAAACCAAGCGAAAGTCGCAAAGATTTTTAAGGTGTGCCCCAATACATTCTAAAGAGGCATTATCAATATCAGATACATATACTGCCAAGTATTCCAACTCAACACATCCATGTGCCAAAGCAGTCAAACCTCTTTGCGAAACTATACCTTCTTCATCCTCCATCTCCTGTTCATCAGCACCCCGCTCAATTCTCAATCTTCTCATTTTCTTGCAAAATCGGGCTAGAACTTCAAGACCTCTATCCCCAACAACATTCCTTGTCTGTAACAGATAATTAAAATTAAGTTGCCCAGTAGCTTAATTATAAGCAGGAACTAAATTGACATGAGACAATTCTTGGAATGGTTATATTCTGCTGGGGTTAGCAAGTAATATCACATAATCAACATATACTGATCAAGGTAAACAATCATTTCCAAACTAAAATCTATATCAGAAAAAGGAATAGAAATAGCCAGTCAAAACATATGTGCTCAACATCAAGTATTTGTTTCTTAGATATGCTAAAAAATTGTCTGTGGTAATATAAACTGAACTACATGCCCAAAAGGAAAGGGAAAAAATATAACCACAATTTGAGCCTTTCTTGGTTTTTAACACACATGTATGAACACAACCTGATAACATTTGTATAAGATGAGGGAAGTTTTAATGAATTCACCTCAAGAATTTGCAAATTGGGGCATCTCTCCAGCAAGAGACAATGGCCTTCAGTGTCAAGCAGAGCATAAAGAAGATCCAACTTTGTAAGCCGAGAAGCAATTGGAAAGAGAATTGGCATCTCTACTTTTCCTACGTAAGTGAAGCCCAAACGACATAATTTTGGAGGCAATGATACAACAGAATATCTTTCTAATTGCAAATTTACGACATCTTCACCATCTTGTTCAGGTGCCTCGCTAAAGGAACCACCAGCAAACTCTTCTAGGGCAACTGCAGCTAGAAAGAATCCTTTGAGATCTAAAATGTCAGAGTCACTAATTTTCACTGAGACTAGAGAAGCACAATTTCTGGCTAATAATTCAAGATCTTGAAATTTGACTTGCATGAGGTCAGTCATGTAGAAGTTCAAATTTTCAAGAACAGTATTGCTTAAAGCTAGCTCATGAAGCCATTCACCATCATTCTCCTTTATTATGCTCTCCTCCATAACCAAGGTCTTTAGATTCCTGAAGTAGTTAAGAAAATATTAACTCTCTGCATGACAATATTCACTGCATATTTTTGCAACCACAATTAACTTCCAAATTTATAATAGTTTCAAAAACTCCAACCCACTTGCATTTTATGATTTTTGTTGGCTCCAAAGCTAACTATATATTTGTGCTGCTTATTGGTTGCTTATCACCTATTCTCATATAATACCAAATCAGGACTTCAAAAAAAATATCACCAAAAAAAATAATTTCGTTGATACAATGTAAAGGAACTTTGATTACTAATTTTAAACCATTGCTAGACGCAAGGGGCCAACTATCCCTTAATAAGTTATTCAACCATAGCAGCTATGGCTTGCTACTTTCTGGTGTTTATTTGACTCCAGTCAACTAATGGTCTGTTTGAACCGAGACATATCTAGGTTAATATTTTTGCCCACCATTGTTTGGGGTCTTAATTTTGCTAGGTTAATTTAAAGGTGAAAGATTCACCTCCATTAACCCTCATTCACCCCATTTTCATTAAAGAAAAAATTGGGGTATAATGAAGAGAACATAACTTTTATATTATGTTTCACCTTAATCACCTCGGATCACTTCAACCCAAATAAAATTTGTAACACACTCACCTCCACAACATAAATACTTTCCCAACAGTATTTCAAAACATTCACCTCATTTACACTTAACTACCTCACTAAGTTAATCGTCAATGTTCGCCCTATCTCGATTCACTCCAATCTAAACATACTTGATACTACTCCCCTCCATTTCAATTTAATTGGCAGATTTTTGTTTAATAAGAAGTCAACCTACTTTCAAACCAATAATTCAACTGTATAACCAATGTAATTATATCAAAGAATTCACATATTACATTATATTAAAGAATTCATATAAGTAGATAACAAATACAACACACTTCACGACAAAGTTGAGTACTCACTCCATTTCAAGTTAACTTGGGAGGTTTTTTTTCAACCAATAGTCAACTCAGCTTAAAGTTTTTATTAATTTTGTATACTATTCCATACTTCACTCTACATAGTTGCACATTAAAACACAACATACTGAAATGAAACATTCGAAAAAGGCTAACTTAAGGTCAAAGTTGATAATTTTTTATCCGTACAAATCTCCCAATTAAGTCGAATGAAGTCACTATATAACACATTAAAATACACACATAATTCATCAACAAAAAAAATCTAAAAATATAAAAAAAAAACACGATCACATGTAACACGTGCCACACCGAAATAAGATGTCCCGGGTGTCTTGGCTTACTCCCTGTATCATTGTCAATTGGTTATAGAATCGAACCCATGGACTTTTAACACACATTAACATACCAAAATTCATCAACAACAAAAAAATCTAATCAAAATCCAAACAGTTAACCTGCAATATCTGGCAATATGCTTCAACCCATTGGTAGAAAAGCCAGAGCACTTATCAAGCTTCAAGACGTGAAGCTCCTTCCCTCTAGTCCTCCCCAAAAGCTCCAAATCCCCATCCCCCACAATCATCCTCCTAAAATGCACCTTTTTCAACTTGGTAAACTTGGTGGCCAGCTCTTCCACCCAGGGGGTAACATACCCGCCCCAATCCTCGGGGATCAAGTTAAACATGGCGGCACGCGGCTTCCCCTTTAATTTGACGGACTCGAGATGCGGGAAACGAGTGGAGAGCTGTTGAGGGGTCGCTGTGTAGCATAGCGCCATTGTCACGTGCTTACGCGTCAAGTTGTCGATTTCGAGCCAACGTTTGCAGACCAATGAGAGGCTGTTGCGGTCCGAGGGGGTGGCGATGTAAGGGAGTACTAGTTCCCATATTGTGTCGTAGTTTGGGAGAGGGAGATTGGGGTATTTTGAATCCATACCGAATAATACTAGAATAAATTGTTTCAGGATCTTGGGAAGGGGGGGGGGGGGTGGGGTGGTTTGAGATCTGACGGTGGGGAGAAGAGGGATGGGTTAGTGGTTTAGGGATGGATGAAATCAAACAACTGGGTTGAAGAGGCGTGGAAAAAAACAGAGATGCTGACGTGACCAACAAGGGAATAACCTGGGCTGTTATACCTGACCTGTTATACACACCAAGATACTTGGGTTGAAATCTCCTCCCTATTTGTAAGTGTAGTAATTAGAAAGTTTTATTAAAGAATAATCGAAGCTGCATTTTTTTTTGTAAAATCAAACCTCTCTTTACACAAAAATTAAGAAACAATCAATTTGTATCTTAAAATCATTTTCCCTCTTTTTCCTCACTCTCAAATTGATCAAAAATAGAATCATTTTCGATATTTATATTTTTGATAAAAACTCTTTTAGAATTTGGAATTGAGGGAGTAAAATAATTCAAAACAATCAATTTATATTATATATTATGTCATTATAAAATTTTATTTATCATCTTAAAAGTGTAATGATCACTCTAATTAATGAATGACAAAAGAAAAAAATTTATAAACACCCTTAATAAAATAATTTTAGCTTAAATAAGAATTTATATTAATATGGAAAGGAGTAATAAATTATTAATGTCCATATACCTATGTTTCATTTCAATAATAAATGGTAACAAATTAGTTTATATAAGTTTACATTTTTAATTTTGATTGATTTTTTAAACTAAATTGTTTATTTTCCGTATTAATTGAATCATATTATTTGATTGATATAATATTATATTTAACATTTCATATATAAAATCAATTATTGTTTTAAAGAGTGGTTTAAATATACTTTAGCATATTTCACATTTGTTTTACAAATTACTAAAGTATCATTTTTTGATAAAATTTATTTTAAAGTGTTTAACAGTAAAAAAAAATGTCAACAACCTCTTGACCTCATTCATTGCAGGTCATGTTTTGGGCCAAGGGGTGAATCGATGAAGGAGTAAATATTTAAAATTATCCAAAAGGGAAAAGAGAGAATCGGGGAGAATAAATTAAATTGTTGTTTGGATAAATTAATTTTGGAGGAGAGAGAATGAGAGAGAATATATTAAATTGTGTTGTTATATTTGTCGTTCTGCATTCAAGAGAATAAGAGGTAATGAGTGGTAATAGATTCTTCTAGGGGCTTATCTAATTGAGTTCTCAATGGCAAAAAATTCGTGAAATTACACAGATTACCCCCAAAGCAAAATAGACTACTAAGGTGTCATATTATAGTTTAACATGTCCAACTTGAAGCTCAACATTAAGGTCGATTTGCAAGATCTATTGCATCCGTTGCTTAACCAATTGTATTGTACGAGAGGAGACTTTTATAGTGAGGGAGAGAGAACACACACCATTCAACGCTTTTAGCCCATAAATTGTCGGATCTTGCACATTTATCGATGGACATACATATTATAAAGCACAAAGTTACAATCATGAATTAACATTTCTAAATGTTTCTTAAGAAATATCCGAAATATTTCTATTTTTGAATCTATAAAAACGAAATGTTAATATAATTTTGAAATTATTTTATTTCCAAAATAATATATGAGTTTTAACTTTTTAGGAAATGATAGTGAATATATAAATTGCCTAAGGCATGTCTCTAAAATAAGCCTTGGTGATGGTATGGCTGCATTAAATATTTGTACTCAGTGCTATTTTTATTGTACATTTTTGGAGGATCCTGGCTAAGAGGAACTCCATGAGCCAGAATCTATTTACCCAATTTGTGTTTGCTCACAAGACTTAAATGCAGGCGGATTCATTTCATTTCGCATCGCGACCGTCCACCCGATTTTTATTACACAAAATGTTACTCCGTCCGTCGAAAAATTGTCCCGTTTCCTTTATTTTGGGTCAAATTTTTTAAATTTTGATCATGAATTCTCGTTAGAGTAAAGAAATAATATGAAATGTGTGATGCTTATAAGATTCGTTTGATATATTTTGAAATATCAACTTTTATAATTTTTCATGGTTGTATAATTAGAGAGATATTCACGTTTTAAGTCATGTTTTTGGGGTCGTGAAAGTAAAAATAGGACAATTTTTTGGGATGGAGGCTGAGCTTAACTACTTATTTTGGTGTATATATATGACTCGGATCAGTAAAGATTTGCGGAGAGCGTAGGATCTCTGAGAAGCTCATTAAATCTCGTTAAATCATGCTTCGTTGGTTCGAAGCTTGACTCTCGAAAATTCCGACATCAATAAATGGACGTGTGTGGCTAAGATTGATCTTCTTCTTCCAAATTGAGCCATCTCCCTTGAATGTTTTATTCTACTGTGTTCATAGCTTCTAATTATGAATTGCATTAATTTGGAGTGTGTGTATGATTTTATTGGTTGGGTTATTATGGACTTCTTGCATTTGCATTGGAATTCATTTGCTGGTTTGTTTCAATTCCAAAATTTCAGAGCTTACTCGATCAACTATCTATGAGTTCTCCTATTCCTTTGCTCTGTTTTATTTTCTTTTGGTCCAAATAAGTGTTTTTATGTTATGTTGTTTGTTAATTAATCCAAAGAAGTGTTTTTATGTTATGTTGTTTTTTACTTAACAGAAAAAAATGATATTTTTAAGTTCTATTATTTGTTAATTAATTCAAAGAAGTGTTTTTATGTTATGTTGTTTGTTACTTAATAGAAAACAATGATATTTTTAAGGTCTATTGTTTGTAATTTAATCCAAATAAGTGATTTTTATGTTCTCTTGTTTGTTAATTGGCCTAAATATGTGATTTTTATATTTTCTAGTGAAAGATGGATCCAATTTTGTTTGTTTTACTTGTTCTAATTGAGTGTTTGAGTTTTGTCTCAATGCATCTTTGTGATTCTTTGCAATTCAGGTTCTTATGTATGTTGTGAAATTTTGATGATTTTTCAGTACTTCCTCCATCCTAGAACAATTGTTGGTATATGAATTTGATGGTCAGACATTTTAAATTTTGCACTCAAATTTTTTGTATGTGTTGAATTAATTTGCTATCTTGCTTGATCTTTGTAAAATTTCTTCCTTTCTATGTGTGATGTGTATATTTATTCGAATGATTATCGTCTTATGCTCGTCTTCATATATGTTTTAATTGCCTTGTGAGTGTTGTTAGAATGCTTTGAGAATTTTAATTGCACATACCCATGGTTATTGGATACCTATTCTACTGGTATGATTGCTTAGACCACTATTCTTAATGCTTAGCTGATAGAGTGATTGCCTAGAGAGCAAAACTAGCTATCTATTGATTTCTTTTTATCCATTAGGTAGTCATTATTTGTTATGTTAATGTTCTTTGCCGGAGTTTTTTATCGATGTTAGTGTTTGATAGCACTATATGATGACCGATGGTTGTATTTATAAGAATCAGACAATACAATAATTTTGTGTTATAGTACAAGTGAATGACTAGTTCTAATATATCTATACAACATAATTATTTAGAGATAAGTAGAAAGTCATTCATAGTTATCTATACTACTGAGATAATAACATAGTAAAGAGCCTGGATGACAAACCGCCTGGAGTATGGTTGTCATCGTGTCAACGCTTATAGAGCATGAGTAATCTTTGAGGCCAGTAAATCTATTTTACCGATCAACTTGCACGAATAGTCCATCTTTTTGTCATACGATTCAGAGCATGGTAAACGATTATATCGCCTTAGTGTTTCGGGTTTTTGATATGTTATGCCGTATTAGTTTGTCAGAAGTTTTTTAGTTTTGCTAATATGTAGTACTTGTTATGCAGTATGTGAAGCCACAGAAATAGCTTGGTGTTTGGTTGTTCGCAATCTTGTTTACTTATACTTTTTTGTGTAGTCGTGGCATACGCTATGAGTATGTGAATTTGCTAAATGCCTTACGGGTGTTTTGGAGACCTGGTAGAAGTTGAACAAGAAAGATTAATGTTAGTGCATATTTCCGCTTTTTGTTCCTCTTTATTGGCCTAATTTATATCTGATAAGGTTCTTTTTGGTTCTAGGATATGGTTTGAGTTAGAATCCATCAGGTCCTTGTTTTACTTCTACCCGGACATAGCGGGGGCAGCTACGTGCACTGGGCGGCTCCCTCTTTGTTAACTGCTTACATGATGATACCGTTTTTACATATCCGGTAACCTTGGCCGATATTGATGAAGTGTGTTATACTTTTCGATGTTCATAATGTTGGTGTTCTTACCCGACACGTACCGTCAGCGTCTGAGGAATCAATCCTCGCTCACGGTTGCCTCGCATTCGGATTCACGAAGTTAATCTAGAAGTTTCACCCATCAAACATCGACTTCGACGGTATTCTGATAACGATTGAGTACGTTTGCTTTCGTCAAGCATCATATATATAAATGTTTGTTGTCCATTGATAGAACACCCTCACAACATTACTATTCTCCAATGCAAATAACCCTCTCATAAAAACATTGTTCTCACAGCACACGATACTGCCAGTACACAGCACAAATCCCATGTAATGCTAACGGTTGAGCCAAATCCATAGTTCTGCTTTTATCTCCTATGTATCTGAAGTTGTGCTTGTGTAACCATAAGTTTTGTACCTAAGATAATCTGCCTGTTGGGCATACTCTCTATACATTTGGTTAAATATGAGTCGATGATGCTCATCTCCACTTTTGAAACAAACAATGATGTATAAGTCTTGCATACTTGCAAACCAACTTGGTATTATGATATAAGTACTGGTTATCGTACCTACCGACTCACGGTATTACCTAATGTAAACTCCTTCTATTGTAATTAAGTTGTGGTGTTACCGGAAAAATAAATGGTTTTTCCTATATTTTTCTGTTTCTTTTATTTAATTGATAAAAAAATGTACTTTTTTTGCTATTTTGTGGTTGTGTTGGGTACATTAGGCTAGAAAAAATCAACTGCTAACATATTTCAGCATACATTTCTCCTAGAAATCTAGAAATCATATTTCTCTGATTGATGCATATATGGTGGTGATCTGACAACCATATTATGCCTTGCAAAATGCTGTTTAAGATGCATGCGCTTGTTGTGATTAGAGTTTAGGAGTACGCTGCAGTGCCGCTTTTCTATTTTAGATCCTACGCCTTGTTAGCGATTAGAAAGTTTAGGCCCGTCTACAGATAGAACTTTAGCCAGTTGAAATAAAAACAATGTTTCCACTAATTTTTTAAAACCAATTATTTAAATAAAAATGCAATTTATATCTAATGATATAATATAATTATATATTCGTTCTTCTCTAATTTATAAGATTTTATTACCTTTTAGAAGTAGATAATATTGTACCTTATTATGAGATAATTATTGTACTCCCTGGATTCATATTTAGTTGTCTTTACAGCGCTTAATTTTTTATTTTAATCTTTGTCATATTATAGAAAATTATATTTTTGCATTTTATTATCTTTGACTCACTTTTTGTTATTAAATTATCAACCAACCAATTATATAGTTTCAATTAATTGACATTTTACATTTTCAATGTACTTTTTGATTACTTTTTATTTTTCTTAATCTATGTGCAAATGACTAGAAAGACAAGTAAAAGAAAATGGAGGGAGTAGATAAATGTATGCATTTTCGGATTAGGTAGATTAGAATTTGTTGTTTTGAGAATAGATGTTCTCTTGGAAATAGAAATCTTCTTATTTAAGATTCTAATTTTTTTCTTCGATATACAATTTGTAGCTTTCGTACTTTATACGTGTGAGATTAT
This sequence comes from Lithospermum erythrorhizon, assembly GCA_019722365.1. Taxonomy (NCBI): domain Eukaryota; kingdom Viridiplantae; phylum Streptophyta; class Magnoliopsida; order Boraginales; family Boraginaceae; genus Lithospermum; species Lithospermum erythrorhizon. The sequence goes on from JADFUC010000071.1 coordinate 236,232, forward strand.
TACAATTTTCTATTAATCTTTATTTAGATTTAACTTTTAGATTTTCTTCAAATAATATTGATTATGTAAATATTTTATTTAAAGTTTGAAAAAATTTATTTCAATCATTTTAAACTATGTAACATTGATTTCTAAATATTTTTTTACTTTTAATTTACTTAATGAAGTTAAATATTTATATTTGTTATAATATTTATGTTTATACAAATATATTTTAGTATATATAACTTATCTCTAGAGTTTTACAAAAAGATTTCGTCGTTTTACCGAATGTTTTACATAATATTTCGATTTATTTTTTTGAAACTATATCCGAAAATAAACTTTTGAACCATGGTTACAACCTCTTCCAATCCATTTCGGAGGACGAAAAACGGACTCCTGATAGAGGGAATACATTTAGTTTTTTAGTTATAGTTAATTAATGTAAGCTTGCTTTCCGACTTGTTATTATTATTATTAAAAGATTGATAGATTACTAATTATTAGTATTCCCTCGTTCTGCTTGAACATTTGTTTGCTTTCGTTAACATTTTAGGCTAATTAGTTGTTTGCTTTAAACTGCTCGTTTAATTTTAACTTGCCCACAAACTATCAATTAACAGGGATGCCTTGGACTTATTATTTCAACTTTAAAAAGCATTAAAATAGCTCACTCTTATAGCAATGCAAAAGCTAAAGAGTATAGAGGCGTTTAAAATATTTAACAATAATTAGAATAAAATCTGTAAACTTCTTCTTTGACATACCACACCACTATCTCGCTTCATAAAAGCTTTTACTTGACCATAAATTTCTTGAATACTTCCACAATCTACCGCACATACACAAAACTTCTATACGAACTTTCTGACCACCCGATTTTGTTGACACGCCCCGTCCTACCACTGCCCAGCCACACTTTACTTTTCCCCAGATTTTCAGAGCCGTGATTTTTTTCTTTATTGTATGCTCACACTCACCTCTCTGCAGACTGCTGACCACGATGTCAAAGAAAGAAATTGGTGGTGGTTGGTGAAAAGACTAGAGAAAGAAACAGTGGGAGAGATGGGGGAGTAGAAGGTAGAGTGTGATATGTCAAGAGAAGAAATTTGTGGTTGGTGAATTCGAGAGGAAAAAAGATTGAGGAAGGATAATTGGGGTGGAAATGTCAAAGAAAGATAATTGAAGGACAATTGGACATCGAGGGGGTAGGGGAGACGGCGTGTGTCAAAGAAAAATTTGTGGTTGGTGAATTGAAGCAGGAGTATGGTGTGTCGAAAAATTTGTGGAGTTTTGATACAATTATGTAAAACTATTTAAATGTGCCAGCCTCTTTTAGTTTATTAAGGGACAAAGTAGTCATTTCTTTAAAAGTTGAGTAAGTCGGTAGCCTCACGAAAAAACCCGATTGTTTAGGGGCAAGGATGAAATTAAATAGTTCGAGGGGCCAAGCGATAGTCTTTATTGAATCACATAATTTATTATCTCATTTGATCAATGTTTATATATATTTTAGGAGATAAGTCAACTTTAATTAGTACTAGCTCTATCGCAAAGATTGTCGCGTTTGTCTTTTTAAATGATGAAGATTAATAAAACACTACGATCTTGATTGATATTTAAAATATTTATTTGAATCAAAATTATCAAGTTAATAGTAAAGTATGTTGAAAATATTATATATTGATGTATATTTTTTTGAAACAAATATATAACATATTAAAAATTATTTGAGTTCAAAATTGAAAAAAATCAACTCATTAAAATCAAAATGTGTCAATCTTTTAAATATGGAGGAAGTATTAAATATGACATTTCATCGGTGATGTGGATTTGGTGCATTATCTAATGATGATGATGCAATGAAGTTATCCAAATATATGTGTTTATTATGGTCTCCATATCTAGATTAAAATTTCATATATTAAGTAAGTTATAACAATTTTTAAAATTATTGCAGAAATCATCCACTTCTTGATTCATCGAAATCCACATTTTGGGATATCATGAAGGAGGGACTAGAGTTTTCATTTTAACTTCACTTGATATAAGATTCGCTTCTAATGAGGTGAACCCGCAATGCGTGAAGAGATGAGGGTGTTGGTACTTAACAACTCCTAGTTTTACCGGTTGAGCTATGTTTTGGACAGAGTGCCGCAAAAACTTAGTGGTGGTTGTTAATACCACATTAAAAATAATTGATTCCGAACCAATCGTCAATAAACATGAGTTCATAAGCCTATCGGAAAAAAAATTAAGAAGCGTGTAGTCTTTTAACACTTATTGAGAGTTGGAATAAAATTTGTTCCAGCATTTACAGTAAGAGCGATAAACTGGCGCATAAATGACTGTGAAAACGATTCGATTGAAGTATTCGATTGAAATAATTCGGCTTGAGAAATCAAGCTGAGGAGACTCAGCGTTAAAACCAGCCGTCAGGCCAGGCGAGCGATTCGAAATTATTTGGCTCGGTTAAATTTACTCTAACTACTTAGGACGAGGTCCATTTTATATTCCCCCGCCCCGGCGATCCGTTATCCGTTATCCCGTTTTGAGAGTTTGAGAGGCAGGTCCGTTAAGTCGCCAATCTGAAACTTGCCCACAAATTACCGTTCTCCCAACACAATTACCGTTACCGTTCGTACCGTTCTACCTGCTTTGAATCCAGCATCTTCCTGCCGAAATTTCTGCTTTTTCTCGGTTTCCTCACTTCCCTCGGTTGCTTGACTTGATATGTCGTACTCAGGCCTTGTTTGTCGGCTTTAGTTCGAGGTGGCAAATGAGGCAGCAACTCATTTTGTTCGTTTGATGCGGGTTGACTTTTAGGTTGACTATTATGATTTTAGTTTGCATGTTTGATGTTTAGTTGTAATAAACCGGTTAAGTATATTTGTTATCGTTTGTGGAGTTCGATTGTTAATTTTTACATATTTTGTTTCTTGAATTTGAGTTTAGATCTATGTTGACTTTTTCGGTTGACTTTTGACAAATTGAATAATTATTCGACTTTGGTTTTTCTTTGTTATGATTTTGATATCTAAATAACTACGATTTATTATGTTTTTGGTTTCGATTTGATAATTGACTTTTATTTAGAGCTTTGATTTTTTGGTTTTGTCTTTGATAAAATCGAACAAGTACTTATTTTAGGTTGCGTATTTGTTGTTTTAGTTGTTAATATCATTGATTTAGTGGTATGTTGTTTTGATGTCGTTTGACTTTGAACGACTTTAATAAAACCAATAATTACTTCGATTTTTTATCCTTATAGTTTGATAATTGAACCAATTCATTAATAAGGGTTTTAGTTTGTGGAAATTTAATGATTAGGTTTCAATTTGGGAAAAATTATTAATTAGGGTTTTAATTTTGTAATTAGGGTTTCAATTTGGGAAAAATTATTAATTGGTTTGATTTTTGTAATTGATTAAACAATTTTGTAATTAGGGGTTTCAATTAAGCAGTTGTAATTAGGGTTTCAATTAGAGCTTAATTAAATAATTATGCGATTAGGGTTTGATTAGGGTTTCGATTTTGTAATTGATTAAAAAATTGTAATTACCGTTTTTATTTAAAGCGTTTAGTACATGGTACAGCCTGAAAATAGATTCTTTCGTTTGTTGAATCTTCGAGACCTTTGGTCGGATAACCCCATACGGATAATGATGAGGGAAATGGTATCTAAATCGAGAATCGTCGAGGAATGATGATTCGGTGGGATAGGTGAGTTGGAGGTGGATTCGGTTAAGGGTAATGAGGGTGCGATTCAAATGAGAGAGATGCCCTGTTGAAAGAGAGACGATGAGGGGAGTTCACGATCACTGTAACGAATAACTGTGCTTGGCGTAAGTTTAGAGATCGTTTTAAACTTTATTGTGATGCACGAGGTGGAAAAGGTAAAATAAATGTAATTAATTTTGTGGTAGACTTACGTAAATCAAGTTAAGGATAAAACATCACATTTGATTAGGCATTTAGGCGGCGTACCCGGTGAACTCAAAATCTTTCCCCGAAAGTTACAAGTGTAATGAATCGGTGGTTACAATTTGGCCGCAATCTCGAACTTCACGTTTGGAAGGAGAGGGTTTCTATTCTAAATTTTTACATTTGATTTTGCAAGGTAAAAATATTGGCTACTCATATGATTCTTGCACATAGAATATCCTTTCATAATAGTTGAGCGTAAAGGTGTTTAATAGGTTTTACGAGGCTGTCGTTATAAAAAAATCGTTGGGTATTTGATTAGGAAAAGAATGCTTTCTTTGTTTTGAAAATGAAAGGAGGTTAAATTAAGGGACTTTTGAGTAAAGGTTACTAGGGTTGGGGTAACAACTTGATTGTTGGTGAGTGCAGGGGTTCAAAGGATAGGATATATGGTTGTGCGTCAGCATGTTGATAGAATTGGAATCCGTAGAAAGGGTTTTATCTTTTTGTTAATGTCCGCCACCACGTAGAGTTCGCGTTAGCTAAAGAAGTACATAGAGTTGCCGAGATTCTATGAAATTAGTGATAAAGTAGCCACATTACAGGTTGATAATGCAAAGTGCTAATGATGTTTGTATTGATATTTTAAGGGAAAGATTATAACTGTTTCAAATCGGTTTGAATGGTAAATTGTTTAAATGTGAGGTGTTGTGCCCGTATAATGAATTTCAAGTTAGAGATGGGTTAAAAGAGATTGAAAGTGAGCGTATTGTTGAGAAGATGTTAAGTTCTTGTTTGGTTTTGAAAGCAGTTGAATTCATTTAATGAACATAGGATTAATTTCTTGATTGCCATCTAATAAGTTAGTGTTAGATAATAGCAGCTAGATGGAATTCAACATGCGATGTTTGTCTCTGCATATAAGTATAGGCGGAGTGCTTTACTAATTTTTGGAGAGAGAGGATGATGAAGCTTTTTTGAGGTTTGTCTAGTGATTTTGAATGGTAGTACATGAGGTTTGTGAGATTCCTTGAGTGTTCCTTGATGTGACAAATTTGATTGAGCCAGGGTAATTATCAAGCTGTTAATTTGTTTTGATTGAGGATTAAGTAGGATTAAGGAATTGATAAATATTAGGTTGGATACTACCAAACATATGCAGTATGGCTCTAAGAATGTCGCTTAAGTATGTCAGTATCGGGAAGAATGTGATTTGTTCTTTCTTTTGGCTGGTCACGGATCCCTAGGTATAAAGAAGGTTATGATTTGAAGTTTGCTTATGAATCAATGTATCCATGGAATTATGAGCTAGATTGGAAATTGTGTTTAGGAGTTTCGGTGATCTTTATGATCGATTATCTTTGTAATATATGGTGATGATAAAAGGCAGGCACGAACCATATTACGGATACTTGACAACCACGTTTCACGGTTAACAAAAAGAAGAAGGTATGATGAATCTGAGGTGAAGCGCAAGCGTGGGAAAGAAAAAAGCGGTTATGGAATCCTGCGTGAGGGAAAATGGAGAAATTTTTCCTAATGTAGTTAACTTTTAATGTTCATGCTTGGTGGAAAGGGAATCGGGGGAGGTATAAAATATTGTCAAGATAGCGGTGGACATTTATCCATTCCAATCACAACTATTGCATCAGAATCCACCTTTAGTGCTGGTGGTAGAGTGATTGATAAAAAAAGAGCCTCAATGAGAAGAGACACAGTTGAAGTTCTTCTTTGTGGTGGAGATTGGATCAAGGCAGCTTATGGCATTAGATCTTCCAGAGAGGTATGACATTTTTTTTACATTTTTTGTTCAACAACTTTGTTGACCAATTTTTTTTATAGCCAAATGATGATCCAATTGAATTGGAATATGACAAAGAGTTTCAAATGGAAGATCCTAAGTCCAATGCCAATGCCACTGGTATTTTTGTGTATTTCATCTGTTTTTAATTTGTTTTTTTGTATTTTTTTGTTGTTGTAGTTGTTTCCCCCCTACGCCCCTTACTCAATCGATGAGGTCCGGGTTATCGCTCACATTAATGGCCACCAGCCCATGGCCAAAGCGATAGTGTGACCACAGCGAAAAGCTCTAAACAAAATGAGAAAAACACGATTCGTTCAGGTGTCATTCTTTTGGCTCTTTTACATTCCCATTTCGAATTACCAGCGTTTGGTACTTTTGTTGTGACATTTGAACTTGTGGGGTATTAAGTTTCTTGGGCATTTTGGTTTGTGGGGCCCCATTGCAGTTGTTCGGATTTTGTAAATTGTGGGGCTATTTTTTGTAGTTTTTGGAGGCGTGATGGGGGTAGTGCGACTTGTGTGAGGAGGCCGAGTCCGGCATGTTATTCGGCATGGCAGCTCCATGTTGTTTGCAGCCATGGTGTGCAGGAGCAGTTGATCGGCGCGTATCTTGGCATGGCAATCATGATGCTTGCAACCATAACGTGTCGGACTTTTGATTGCTCAAAATAGCTATATTCTGAGCCTAAATTAGGACTTTTTTTAACATTAGATGTTGGAACTGTAATGACTATTTCATCATTATCTTATTATGCATTTTTAATTGCAATGTGACTATTTTTTAAATTATTTCGGACCGAGCTTTTGACGGTTCGAAAAAACCTACCCAAGTCGGGCAGAATTTTATCCGAAAAATAGACTTCGAATCCGAGCCGAATATCAAAAATTGATATTAGGCCGTCGAACGAGCCGAATATATGGTTGAATATCTGCCGAACCAAATTAAAACCTTTCAGTATTCGGTCCTATTCGGCTCGTTTACACTGCTGTAGCAAATTGATAGCACATTAACCACGTTTGGTCATTGCAAAATTATTCCATGGCATTTTTTTAATCTGTTTACGATTTGCTAAATCACAAGATGCTAAATTAGTGGAATTCAGACTCAGCTTCACAAAGTGATAAATGATCAAACACAGTCAAGTTGCCTACACTTATTCTATTATAATAAAGATGGCCATTCAAAACGAAGCCAAATTCCTACCAACATTATAGATTCAACTATATAAAAGATAGTGTACAATTATTACTTCTAAAAAGAAAATAATGTGCACAAAAGCTCCTGTGCAGGTAGATTAATGATATTATTCATGGTTAAAAATGTTTCTCGAAAAGTGAAAACATTAATTAAAATAAATGGAGACTACGAGTAACTTTTAAAGAAAGAAACTCTTCGATAATAGAGGGTTGGGGAATACTAGAGAAAATCATTTACATGGAGTAGATCTGAATGGCAGTCTTAGCTAACATATTACTCCGTAGTAAGTTTCAATACAGAGACCATATCTCCTTCAGAAACATTTACTTCAAACATGGGCATAAAAGAACCTACAAGTGGAAATATACATTCTTCACATAGCAATATTCAAGCAAAGGACATTGTGATTTTATTCCACAGATCAGAACAAAGTTGGCATTCCTCAATGATGGTTCCTCTAAATCAGAAGTCCTGTATTTGCAGCATCAGCACCATAACACCCGAACCCTGCAGGATCGGGTGAATATGCCGCGACAATGTCACTGTTGATGGAGCCTAAATCCATTATTCCATCATTGAATGAATCGTTCCATTCAACCACAATTGTGTTTGTAGGACTAGAGTTATGCAATGTATTACTAGCCAATGAAGCAACTTGATTTGCGTCCGCCTGATTTGAATTGTAGTTTGCAACATGGACGGTAGTAATATCATGAATGCTTGGTCTCCTTTTATCCTTGCTACCTCCTCCTCTTGCTCCTCCTCCTCCTCCTCCTAGTTGTTGTCGGAGGAAGTATTTCTGAGCATGACTTGCTACCTGAGTTGGGTTCTTGCTAATCACAAAATTTCGCGATATGTTCCTCCAATCCCCTTTTCCATACTTCAGTAGTCCCTGAAGAAATCGCCTGCATATATACACTATTAACAGCTTTTTCAAGAATGAAAGCTACTTAATTAACACTGCTTCACTATACATGACTTAGTATCATGAGAAAAAGTGAACAATCAACACACTAAACTCGAAGATAAAATCACATATGTCTTATTTACCATTTACTTAACTATTAATACGGTAATTCATTTTCATTCAAATTGAAATTGTGCATGTTAATTGGTAACTAAATTTTTTGTTGCACTTTATCACCAAAACCAAAATTGAATATAAACTCACCTGTGTTCTTCTTCAGTCCATGGCACACCTTTCTTCCTTTCCTGATCACAACTCCTCCCCCTCTTCCTAAACACATCAAAACCGCGATTTTCGTTTAAATCAAGTGTAAAAGAAGAAGCCAAGTATCCTGGAGGCTCAACGAAACCGGCTTCAATATCACAAACATCAGCCTCAAGTTTCATATACTGATTAGTCACTTCTGCTACTGACCTCCCAGTCATAGCAGCCAATTTCAACCATCTATCAGGTGTTTTCTCATCAATTAGTGCAAGAGCACTTTCAAATAGCTTGTTTTCTTCTTTTGTCCACTTTGTGTTCTTGCTCTGGAACCTCTGCTGCATGGACCAGTTTGAGTTCCACATATATGATGCAGGATATAAGGTTTCCATATATCTATCAAAGATGACTTGTTTTTGTAAGTTCGTGCAAGAATGCAAAGGCTTGGAGTTTATATATTGGTATGTGGTCTTGATTACCTAACAAAGTTGTGATCACGAGAATTGTTCAAAAAGATTGTATTTAGAATCACTTATTGAGAATAAATGAATAAGAATACCCTTTTTCTTGAGTTAGCATATAATTTAAGAATCTAGAAAAGATAATCTTCTTAGAATCAAAAGAGAACCTAAGACTCACAAGTAGTATGGAGTATCTAGTACAATCTTACAGCCTTCCTAAAGGAGAAAAAAAAAGTAGTCGACCCTTTGTAACAATCTAATTGAAAGATTTTGGTAGTAACAAGATTTTTGTTAGAAGAAATAAATAAGATAATGAGGAAAAATGTTAATTTTTCATACTTAGACGATTATGTAGTCTTGGTTGTTTTAACTTTGATGCATTGATAGTAGATGAAGCTTTAGTTGTTTTCTTTGATTGTGGCCAAGTAGATGAAGCTTAGTTGTTTTCTTTTGGCGAAGTGACCATAGATGAAACAAGTGGAGGAATTTGTAGTCGATGCTTAGAAAATTTAAAACTGATTGTTTAACTTTTGATCGTGACCGTGGATTTGAATTTATGTTTATCGATGAAGGCGTAAAAGTTTATTAATTTGGAACACTTAAATCAAGGATGACAATCATTTAGTATGGAGAGAGTAATAGATTTGAATATTTTATTTTAGAAATTTAATTTTTTTATTATAATATATATAACATGTTAGTTTTGATGTTTAAATAAAAATATCTTTATTTATAAACTAAAGATGTAATAATTAATTAGAGTTGAATTCAATATATGAAAAGAAATTAAAAAAAAAATCAATCTTCATTATTTAGTATTGATTAGTAATTAGTAAACTAAATAAGAGTATATTATTAAGTAATATCTTTATATTAGTTTTCCTACATATGAAATATAACTTCGTAATATTATGGTCTAAAAAATACATGCATGAATATGTATATTATATTTATATAATCCATTTTATTGATGAACATTCGATGTACAAATCGGTATCTTCATCTTATTTGAATAGATAACAAATCAGTATACCATGCTTATTTGAATGACTTACTTTGTGACCTTTTATATTAAAGTTGTCATTTATATCAAATACTAATGCATAAAGGTATATCTTGTGAGGTTTAACTTTTATTAAAAAAATTATTACCTGATATATAGACGTTTTTAAAAGGTATATCGTCTTTTATTCCATTGATTTTTTCAATATAATTCTTTTGGAATATTTTACGTTCGAGACAGGCGTGTCTGGGGGCACTTGTTGGTTGTTTTAGTGGTAAGCGAGAGAATTTTATAAAAAAATCTTTATATTATTCAATTTTTGCGCGAGATATTGAGTCGATCATCGATTAAAATGTATTAAAATGAATACATAAAAATAAAATTAAATAGTAGAACTATAAATAATTTATATTACTAATCAATTGAGAAGTGATGTTTCTAATATAAAATAAATTAACATAAAGGTGCGTTTTTTTATTAAAAGTGAAAAAATGATGTTTTAACGATAAATAAATTATATAATGTGCGTCTTTTTATTAAAAGCTTGCGAAAATGAAAGAGTATGTAGTATAGTATGAAAACTTTTTAAATCTATTATTAAAAATTATATAATATTATTAAAAAATTATAAGGGATCCATATAACTATGAACAAAATAAATTATAATATAAATCAAAAGTATAATTTTATAAATTTATGTAAATAGTTAATTCTTTATTTATTATACCGGTTTAAATGTTTGACGTAAAGACTACCGGTTTAAATGTTTGAAGCGTAAAATTACGTGCCTTGAATATATATGTAGTAGTATAATTATTATTGCAATTCATGTGTGTTTCATTGCTTTTTAGTGGTTCCTTTTAACGAGGCATATGGCCATTCTTCATCCAGTGTATCTTAGGTAAAACCGTCTTTGACGTATTATCTTCCTGTGGGTCGGTCCGGGGTAAACATAATATTTAGCGGATTAATGGAACCAGCTCGGCCAAAAAGTATTGATAGGAAAATCATTTCGCTGACTGTAATTCTGAGAACTGCACTGCTACATCGATTTTGAATTGTTCGCCTACTTGATCGTTCCTATAGTTATAGGACATTATTGATTAAGGTTAAAGTGGTTACGTGGAACGCACTGATTCGTTTAGAGATCAAATCAAATTTTTTTTTGTCGGTTTAAAGAATGTCTCCACATTTTTAGCCCATTCCCCTTTTCTTAGTGGAAATTGTTTGAAGGCATGATAATTATTAGCATGTAAATCGGATTAACTTTCAAAAGTTAAAATAGGGGTTTAAATTATTAAAAATAAAAGTAAAATATTTTTTAACTCTCACAGAATAAGTTATCTTCACCATAAAAGCTGATAAGCCCCATCTTATTTACCCTAAATTTATACTATTACTATTATTTTTTTAATATTGAAGTAAATAATAGGGAAGCTGTAGGCATTATGCATCGACTCCTTAAAACTATAATAGGAGATAAAAAAACTAAAAATAGATAAAATGATATTTTTGATTCACTTAAAAATAAGCAGCTCACAAAAAAATTCTTAGCATTTCAAATTTATATCGCTCCACTATAATATTTTTCTCATACTTAAAATTTTTTCACGTGTAGAAATCTTGAAATCTGCTGATTTTTATATTTTTGGATGAATAATGAGGAAGGCTATTAAAATGTCACGTATATAAAAGGCCAATTAAAATAAGAAAAGTAATGATTGTGAGCATGGTATGGGGGTGTTATATATATATAAAGATGGATCGTGGCTTAAACTGGCGGTCCATGGAGACCAACTTCAGTTTTCAGTCTCGTGGTCGCCACGCGCTGGGCCCATGCGACTGGCATTTTGTTTTTGTTGCTTTTTACCTTTTTTTTTTTACAAGCTCCAGAGCTGAAGGTGATTAAGTTTGTGTTCTATACTGAAAAATAACTTGAAAAAATTGGTCCAGACCATCCATTTCCTCCATTTATTTTTGTAAATTCTCCAACCATTTGCTATTGCAATTTTGTTATGTTCAACAAAAAAATTCACTACACTCCTCCTCTCAAAACAGCCAATCTCCCCCTCCCTACATCCCCACTTGATTTTTGTTCTTCTTAATTATCTTGAGTCTTGAGCATAGGAAGCTTCAAACAAATAAAAAGAAATAGATTGAGGTCAAATTTTTATTCTTTGTTTTTATCTAAATTTCTGGTTTAACATATATGTTCGAAAGATTAACGTTTTATTCTCAATTTTCGTTCATAAATATTGACATAAAACATCAAGTTGGTTTAAGAGTTATATTTTTATCGGATTAATTATTGATTTCGGAATTTTTTTGATAGAAAATAAGAAATAAATTCGTTTGTCACATAAAAACTATAAAATTTTGATTTTTATGAAATAACTTGATATATTGAGAATGGATAAAATTTATAAAGTCGATCATTAAATTAATAAAGTGATTATTTCGATTTTTAGTTATTATTTATGAAAAAGGAAATAAAATAAGAATAAATAAGAGATTGATGTTAAAAAGTAAATTTCAGATTTTTGTTATATTATTTAGTGGATTTTCGACCTTATGTAATGATTTTAGAATTTTTGGTATTTATTTGATATTTAATACGTTTTTTGATAATAATTTAATTAAAAAGTATGGGAATATATTATGACATTAAAGACTGACATTTGGTTAAATAATACGAGTTAGTAATTTGGTTATAATTGTTAATCATGTTCTAAATTCGTAATTTGGTTATAATTGTTTTCAGTTTACAATAGGTCTTTATGCTTTGAATTATTAAATCGTCTTTGACATATTTTCGCATATTATCTAGTTGGTCGTATTTCGGAGGAATAGATTACGTCTTCGTCCAGGTCGATTGACCAGGCCCATGATATACTAGTATACATAAAAGTGTCACTTTAAAATAAGAAAAATATAATATTTTGAATGCATTTTAGGAAAAAATTTAAGGGAGTTGATGTGCATACTTGACTTTTCATGTGCTTGTCTTGCCCTAGTCCCATTAAACCTTAATGATATGATTGGTTTGGATCATTTAAGCTTTTTGGTCTTCAATGTCTTTTAACACTGAAATGCTAGCCACTTGGAGCATGTACATCAGTTCTAAGATTTTTTAGAAAATCTTGTTTCCGTAATTATTCACTAGTTATTTTGGAAAATTTAAAACTTTTTATGTATATCTTTTAGCAGTTTTATTATTCCTTTAAAACGTAAAAATCAAGTATTTCAAGATTTTCAATAATGAAAAGTAAAGATAAATAATATAGGGAGGCGTCTAATTTGAGGTGTATGTGAATTTTTAGGAGATGAGTTATTTTAAAGAGAGTTGAAAATGTATCGTTTATCAATTTTTTTAATTTTTGTCGGTTATTATAAGCTTTTAAGAAGGGCGATGCACATGCTCTTATCTTTGACAAAAAGTTATGGCTCAACATTATCAATGCATGTTCAAGACTCCAATAATTTTGAGTGTCGCTTAGTAAGCTGATCCTTTTATCAAACAAGCCAAGGGAGCACCGAGCAGTATATTTCTTTCAAATGTTAATGTACTTCTTATTACATATATTAAAGTAATAACGCAATATACTATAAATAAAGATTAATAGATTATGGAGCAAGTCGAGCTGCTCGGTAACTCAAATCGAGCCAAGCATTCGGCTGGTCGTTAAGTCCCTAAGTTGCTGAAAACAGAATAAACCATGAGTACAATTTTTAACAAAATGCAAGTAAATGAAACAACATCTTTGTTTCTTTACTAATTTGAAATGTAGAATCAGACAAGCTTATATTGGTGCTGATTAACAAAATGAATACAAGGGTACAATTTCTATGCTGTTGCTCCCACTGGCTGAGCAGACTTAAGCCTGGAAGAACCATAGAGTGTCTCTTCAAATCTAATGATCTCATTCTTGGATCCATATGCAACCTGAGTTCTGTCATCAAGACTTGTGATCACCTTATCCAAGACTGACTGCTTCCCATCGCTACTGTATCCCCCGGCCTTCTCGATCAAGAATCCCAATGGAGCAACTTCGAAGAGAAGTCTGAGCTTGGCTTTGGCTGATGGAGATATTACATTTGTAAATATTCCTTTCTCTTTCACAATGATCTGCAGCATTTAGCGAAATTCATTGGTAAATTCCACTATAACCTCAAGGTGTGTTTGTTTGATGCATGAAACAGGAGGGGATAAAAGTTTCAAATTAGTGGCGGGTATTTTCTCATTTATCTGATTTCCGATTCCACCTGGCCCAAAATTTTAAAAATAAGAAATCAGCAGGTGTATATATACCTGATTAACGTCTGGAACCATTCCACCAGTGTACCTCAAAGTGTATTTCTCTCTCACATAGAAGTCTATTAACTGAAATAGACATAAAATATGTTAGATTGCTCATGTTAACATAATAGCTAATAAGAACATAAATCGTAGATGTGTTCTTAGACTCTTTTCTTATATGGGCGGGAGACTTAAATCATTAGATGTGTTCTTTGACTCTTTTCAACATATGGGGCGGGGGAGACTTGGAAACAAAAAGAAAACAGGATAACTAACTATAGTTTATAGATGTCTGTTTGGGTGATTGTAAGAAGTTAGATTGAGGAACCTTTGCATATTCAGGGTTGTCGAATGGCCTAAGTTCCACGGGAGAAAGGCTTCATTTTCCCTTCACCAATTTCTGTGGTGTCTTTCACATGTTGCCATTTCCCTAGATACAAAACAAAATATGTTTAAGTTCACACAAAGTGTAATAGACGGTCTACACTCTACAGGGCTCTCATACCTTCATCGAGGAGGAGGAATTCATGAGTCCCTGGAACATCTTTGAGAGCAAGGACATATGTGGTTCGAGGACCAAAGATACCCATGGCTGCAGCAACTTGATCTCTTCCTGTGATTCCTGTCAGCTTATCACCAGGCCACACTCCAAAGATGGTTCCCACTGTGAAATTTGTGTCAACAATACTGGAACCATCCAATGGATCAAAAGCAACACTGAATCCTCCTGATCACAATTATATTTAAATTGATTGAGCAATTGTATATTTACATCTTTTTCTATAAAACATTATCTTTCTAAATCTCAACATTTGCTAACCTTCAACCGGACCTCCCATATCCTGAAGCTCTGGGACTTCCTCAGAGCAAGCATATTTGCAAAAGTGTGAGTAAGTCAAGGCCTAAATATTAGAAGTAACAACTTTTTGTTACTTTCTATGTAAAAATTCCTGGTTCGAAAGTTGACACATCGAGTCATTGAATCGTTAAGAAAAACAAGCATATCCATAATTTATAAATGGATAGTTTCATGTTTGGGGAACCTTATAAGAACATCCATTTACCTCTCCAACAGTCTAACCTAATTGAATAGCCTCTCACCTACTCTCTGTTAACCAAATAGCCCCTCCATTCATATTTGTTACACTTCTTTGCAGGAAATTAACATTATTAGGGTAGTTCGTTAAACTAAACTTGATTGAAACATATATATTCAATGTTATAATTATGTAAATGCCAATAATCTAATCTAATTGATAAACTCTAGTGAATCATACATATTTACTGCTATAACATATGGTTTGTTTTGAAAGGCGAGATGAACTTTGATAAGGTTCCAATTACGGAAAGTCCAATTCTGTACTTCTAGAAGTTTTATCCATCTTGTTCGTTACATTTGACTAATTTATAATGCACTTCTTTAAGTTTATATTGTTTGATCAAATGCTTCTTCGCTCTTAACCTTCTACAAATGTCATATCCTGATAATAAATTAAACCTCGTCTCACCTCGAACAAGAGCTTGTCAGCAAGCATATCAACTGCGAGCTGTTCATCTCCGAAAGAATTGACACAGGCAGTTCCTCCACAAGAAGCAGTTCTGACTTTGAATGCAATTGTTCTGAGAGCTTCTCCCATGCAAGTCATTAGCCTGATCAACCCCTTGTCTGAGGTTGACTTCATAAGGAACTCTTCCTAAAACAAAAAAAGTACATTTTATTATTCCAATTCCATATAAAACAGTGCTCTCTAAATCAATATATTTCGAAAGATTAGGCTTACCAAGCTGTCACCAATTTCGCATTTTGTGACAAGGGAAGAGTTCTTCGCTTTCGATAATCTGAGTGATGATTCATTAGTAACACGCAATGATTCTCCGAATAATGAGGTAGATTTCAAGCTCTGCAGGGAAGGGAAACTCGTGATCAGTATATTATTAGTAAACATTCTCATTACTCACTTTCAGAATGTTTTTAGCATTAGTAACAAATGTTATCTGTTGAAATGATTTGATACGAAAAGAATTGTTTGTTTCTGAAAACTATTTTGATATAACGTACTCTTCATTTCAAATTTTCTTTCTCCATGTACAAAATTTTGGCATAGAGGTAATTGTGTAGTGTCCAATATTATGGTTTTTTCTTGTAATGAACTCAATCTTAACTCTTACATGACTGTTTTATTATTACCACCAAAGTAAATTGAGTATATTTTGCAAAAAAGTAGTAATTAAATAGAGATGATGGAAGTAGTATAACTTTTAGTTTAAGTTCGGATTCCAACATTTTGTACTTAATAAATTGAAGATAAACCAATCGTTTTGAAACGGGGAATGGTAATGCTTAGATTAGTATTGCTTATAAGTAATACTAGTATAATATTTATAATTCATTGATCGGAAAGTTTTCATTTGGTTCTCTTCGAGATGATAAATAGCCGGCCTACTTTAAATGAATGGTATATAAATCATATATTGTAGTACTAACAATACATACCCTGGAGGAGGTGACTGATGAAGATGATTTGGGACGTAGAGCATTTAACTTAGTTGAAGAATGTTGAGATGAAACAGTAGGCAAAAGAGCCCCACGAGCATAACAAGTAATTCCAGTAGTCTCCATGTTTGATTTCTAAAGATTTTTATTGGCCTTAGAGTTATGGGAATGGGACTACTTGGGCTAGATAGAGTGCAAAGAAATAAGATAAGAGGATTGTTATATTTATGGGTGCCACATGGCAGCTGCAGATTGATGTGATGATAAACTGAAAAGGGATGAGGTTGATTACCATCGCTCATATTTTGTGGCTAAAATTCATAATGAACTTTGTAAGATATGGTGATTGGTAAGTGATGGTCCTTCCATTTGGTGCACAACTTCCTATGCATGTTTTTCGAACTTTGATCCCTTGAATTCCAACTTAGCTTTCACCATTCTAAATTTCTAATAAATCATAACTCCAAGTAATTTTATTGGTGGCATATGCTTAGCATCAAGTTCTAGTAGGTTTTGAAACCAACATCAACTCATTAGACCAGGGAATAGTCTATGTGAGCTAAAGGATCATGGAGATACATTCTCACTTCTTACATGACTAGAAATATTAGCCAGATTTATCTTAGAGCTTATGCAGTAAAGCCACAATTACATAGTCGAGCTGACTCAGGCTTCATAAGCAATTGGGCAAACCAAGCATATCAATAATAGATAAGCAAATGACGAGATTAGTAACCGCAGTATGGTTCAAGCTTTTCAAGGTCTCACTAAGTAGGATTCTATTTATATTCAAGCCTTTGAGCCCGGGCAAATCCCGATTAACTGGCCTATTGAGTGTTAAGAATAGTTATTTTTAACGAGATTCCTATAGATTCTTCAGGTCAAAACTCTATGGAACCGATTGCAACAGAGTTGCAGGTTACAGGAGAAGTGGCCAACCTTCACAGCAAGTTTCAAGAAGAAACATAGATGTAACAGAGATCATGAAAAATGAACGACGAAGCAATTTAATGGAAACGATGAATGAAACTGAGGAATTATAATCCCAATAAAACAAAAATGTGCGGATAATAATGCACTAGCAGTTGATAACAAGGGAGACATCTCTAATATATTACCAGAAAGTAGTAAAGACAACTTGTGAAGTTTTTTCTAATGACATCTCTTCCAAAAGCATTACAAGAGTAACCAAAATAATCAGGATCCGTCTTCTAAAGCCTATTGGTAGGCTGCAACATAACAAAAAAAATTATCAGTAGAGGTAATTTACAGAAGCTCTCAGCTGCATACCTTTTATCTCAACTCAGAAACTAGGACACTCATTACATGGTGAGAAAGATCATACTGCAATATATAAAAGAGACTTGACCCACAGCTTTGATTAAGTTTGTGATGAAGCTAGGACACTCACGATTGGGGAAAGGTAGCGAATTCGCAATCACTTGTTTGGTAAAAAGTGTGAGCGACGGCCAGACAATTATGGGATGGAGAGATTAGTTGACAGAAGACCACAAATGTGTGAAAAGTCGAAACTCATTCCAAAACTAACCAAACATGACAAGTGTTTCTTCCCTATAACGTCCAACGAAAAATGCCCATTCCCTTTTTCTTTTTTGCTGACAGAGGAAATCCTCAGACCATGATACGAAAGAAAAAGGAATATTATGATGGTTGAAAGGGGGCATGCGATAGAGCAATGATAGAGATTCATCAACATGCTCCAATATCTTCGAAGAGGCTCATGTGGTGCCGCCTAAAAGGGATAAGGGTGGTCGGATTGTACAAAAATTAATCACAAATCTAACACATAACTGGAATGTGACTCCCACTTTCGAACTCAACAAAAAAACCACAAGTCGCACTTCAATTTTCATCACCCCATGACATACACAGAAAAGCCGAATTTGTCTACTGTATAAACTTAAGCAAATGGTATACAACAAAGCTTCAAAACTTTGCATTCAAAAATAAGAGATTCAATAAATCACAGCATAATAGAAACAAAAATGATTTAACATTATCTTACAAACCACACAAGTATAATAGTATATAATTAAATTATCACTAAAGAGTAATTAAAAACGCTTCTGAAATCAACTTCAATCCCTACAAAACCACAGATTAAATAAAAACATCGAAAATATGCAAAGACTAGTACACCTAACTTAAGTTGAAAGTAGTAAGCATTAGATGTTGCTGGGGTACATCATGACCCTGACTCTCGATTTCGGGGGCAAGTTGGGCGTGAACTTCGCACCAACAACACCCGTGTTTCCATGAGGCCTACCAATTAATCTTACCCCAAATGCAACGGTACGCTACCTGAGTTAGTTATACATTGTTTGAGGGGTGAACATTCTTATTTTTAAGCCGCCGATACATGAAATTATATACGCGAACAAAATAAATATTTCAAGATTAAAATTACTACCCGAGCGTATATCGTTCCCTAATGCACCCATCTTTCTTGATCCGCTTGAATCGCTGTGAATTTATGGCGCAAAAATTAATCTGGTGCTAGTCAAATGCCAACCGTTGTTCGGATGTCAAATCGCAGTATTTTAATTTCTATAGTTACGCCCGCGACAATTGCTGTAATGCTTCATTTACCGCTTTTAGTTAAATAAAGATTATTCAAACTAAGTATTCAATAAATAGTAATTGTAAATTACTGTACCCAACTCACGATAATACGGCGCATACGATCAAGGATCCTATGTATAATCGATATAACAATCATAATTGGCCAATTATATTATTATAATGATTAATATTATCCGAGCCCGGCCACAATACACATACAACGACGCTGAAGTTATATCTATACGAACTTAAATCGAGATTGTTAATTGGGAGTTTGATTAAAATCAACCAGATATCTAATCGGTAGTTTTACATTGATAATGTAAAATACAAATTGACAAAAACCGAATCAATTAACTTATTATTTCCAATCGACGGATTAACGATCGGTTTATTAGTAACTTGTTATTACTTACTCAAGCTTAGTAATAAGTTAGTTAACGGCTTAACGAGTTAGCTATTTATCAAACGAGTCAAGCTATTCGGCTGAAACCAAAAGGGACTATATAAGGGAAAAGATTAAATGAAAAACCTAAGTTTTTCATTCTCATCTTCCTCCTCTACTGCCGCCTCCCTCCCCTTGGGTTTTGGGTCAAGTTTTTGACTCAAATTCTTGTCTATTCAGAAGATTCTAGCAAGTCCAATCGCGAGATTCAACCGCTTCAAAGGACTAACTGAGTGCATTTCTACTGAGTACAATAGGATTCTACGAGGATTCGTGGAGGAAGAAAGTCACTATCCAATTTGTATCAGGCATTTCAGATTCATACGTGTATGAATTTATTTTATATATGTTTTGTAATTGCTATTATACATTTATTCGATCCTAATGTGATTTGTTCATGTTTATTATGAATTAGTTTAATTTTCCAACAAAGGGCATCATGAGCATGTTTTAAGTTGTGGTAATTGAATATATTTTATATATAATTTATTATATAAACATTATTTATATCGTTTTTCATATTATATATTCTTGAGCAATTTAATATATGTTATGAAAATTGATTCATGAATAAATATGTATTTTATACAGTTGTCCAAGCAACATATTGTTAATTTTAATGGATTTGAATCTTAGATTATGTTTCATGAATTGAAAGGATTTTTAAAAATATTTTTGGATTTAAATTCTAAAACATTTTTATTGATTTGAGGCTTTAAATGTTTGAACAATTCCAATTAATTTGTTTCTAAAATTTTCTAGAGGACGAACTATCTCCAAAAAAATTCATAATTTTTTGGATAGTTAAGTGTCCCAAAATAATTTTTTGATTTCTGAAATATTTATTGTATAATTAATTTTTGGTAAATATTTTTTACAAATTTCCAACTGAAAAAGTTCAAGTCAATTGTGTGGAATATCTGGTAAAAATTTCAGAATTTTTGGATGTGTTTAAGGCCTTCAAATCGATTTTTTCCAAACATTTGAATTAAATCAAAACCGAATTTTGGGCGAATGGAGACGACTCAAGTGAGGCTCTATGGCGCTGCCCGGTGGCCAAACGAGATCTTCCAAACCACCGTTGGACGCATTCTCTGACGGACCATCCGCGGTCCGCGATGTCGACGGAGACCGCGAGGCCGGCTCATCCGTCACGCTTCTTTCCTGATGGTTGTTACAAAACTTAATCCGTTTTTAAAATTATTAATTTGGTTTTGTGTGTATTATTATCATTTAATTATTATGATAATTGTAATTACAATTTATTGTAATACTATTTGAAATGATTATTGTAATAATTATTTTTATTGTATATATGAAATAGCTTATTGTAATAATTATTTGACAAAATATATTAATTAATGTATTTTAATTATATATATTTCATGGATATAATTATGAGATTCAAATTTGAATTAATTTCCTATCACATTTAAAAATAGAAAGTATCTATGTGATTGTCAATCATGTATTTGAAATTTGAATTGATTGAGAGTATTTGTCTCAACCTCATAATTAGTGTTTATTACATTTTATTATATAATTGATTGCATGTTTATTGCATATTAAGTGTATGATTATTATGAATTAATGACATGTTTATTTCATACTTAATAGCATTAAATTAGCTTAATGACTTTCATGATTTAATATATTAAATGCATGGTTTATGTGTTTCAATTTATTATATATTGTAAATGCGGAATGAAAGGAATATTGATACGACCTAGTTTTATTTTTGAAATAATGTCTACTTAACTGCTTATCCGTTGTACACCTAATTCTACTGAAATGCTTTTATTTATTTTATTTACCCACAAGCCTCATTGCCTTTAGTCATAATAAATAAAACGTGATAACCGAGGCATCAAGATGGCGTTTCACCATGTCAGCCTGGAAGTTTCCAAAAGCTGAAGAATACAAGATTACACTTGAAAGTGTTGTAATAGGTTTATTATTTATTATTTTAGGGTCATATCATATATCTCCTAAATGTGTATTATTTATTTTATTTTTCATGATGTGCATATTACTTATACAAGGCTGCATTACATGTTAAATAATTAATTGGGGATAATATGAATCTCACTCATAAATTCTAGCTAAATATATCAAACCACTTTAAAGTTACAGTAACTTATCACGATCAACGGCACAATGTAATAAGTGTGTACTAGTATCATGAAGATGACAACGGATCATGCCAAGGGATTTTCTACTAATATAAATGCTTTCTGTGATGATCATTCCAAGTAATAAGTTGGTTTAATTGGTCGCTTAACCGGTGATTTCCACTAACGTTCTAGGCTTGGTGATACACCTGTTAGGTAGCATCCTGTAGGCATGCTAGTAACACAAGAGTTATGTCGTGTTTACATAATTGGTTAGTTAACCTACTGCTAAGGCTGGTTTTTCAAAAATGCGGTTGCTGCTTGAAATTCCAAGATAGTAGGTCTTGTATACTAATACATTTGTGAGATTTTTAATATCGTATTACTTTATAATTTATTTTGTAAGTGTTTGACATGATAGATTACTAAAATGTTGGCATCTACATACTAGAATGAATGACCGCTCTTAATCCACCTATAAACTCTCGCTCGATCGCACTGGTGAAGTGCAAGCTAACACCTAACTTGATGACCGATCTCGAAACTTGAGGATTGTTCTCAAGCGTAAGACAAATGCAGTATGTGTTGAACACTAGGGTCCCATCCGTACTCAAATGACGCTGCCACTACTGTGAAAGAAGCCTAAAAAGCACACTGACACAGATGTCCAATGTCTTATGCTAGCTACACATGGAACCCGCTGCTCCAAACTCAGTATGAGAAGGTGAAAGCATATGATATGTACCAGAAACTCGATGAGTTATTCTAAAAGGAAGCTAGACATGAGAGATATGACACTGCCTCAGATTTCCCTAACACACTGGAACGGAGTAGGGGCCATGAGCCCACATGTCATTAAATGATAGGTTGTCAATCGACTCGCAACGCCTTTGGGCCCGTGTTTCGGAAGAACTGCTATAGACCTTATCTCAAATCTCTCCTTAAAAGTTCTCTCGCTTAGATGAACTTCAATATATATAAGTTTGAGTTATCTCTAAACGAACTGCATAAGATGATCACTAACGCCGGTATTTAACTGGGAAGGTTAAAACTCCTACTCTTCGCTTTTAAAGGGTCTAAAACAAGAACAAATTCAAGAAGAAGTTCAATGGTAAGGCTAAGAGTTCGAAGAAACCTAAGGTTACCAAGACTGTTGGGCAGGGAAATAGTATAAAGGAGGATAGGTTTCTTATTACTTATGGTAACCCGGTCACCGGAAGCTCTAATTCGTAGTTAGTTCTTGGAAGATAGAAGAATGGTCTAACGGCCACTCAAATTTGGGCTGTGTATATGTATATATATGTTATTGAAGTTTATAAGACTTCTAAATTCCATTTCGTAGGTGCTTGTCACCGACTGGTTCTTATTTTGTCGCGAATGCTAGTAGGAACTACGTGCGCAGTAAAATGACTCGAAAGAGGGAGACGGATCAACGTGAATGGACGAAGATTGGCAATCTGACAAGAGAATCCATCAATTTGAATTTTTCCTCCAAAGCCGTGGTTTCTAACAAATTTAAATACTGCTTATCGGTGACATCTGCCATGTTGGTGAATGTTGCTACATTTTTGATATTTTTGAATAATGAAGGATTTTTCTTCCATTTCAAAAAGTGATCCCGACGCATTTAGGACTTATCCGAAAGGTGTAGTATAAGGTAATACATTTCTACAAGATGTACCTGTACTCTTTAAACACGCTGATTGAGGAACATAATAATATACGGCACAAGCCTAACGGCTTAAAGCCCACTATACCCATGGCACGTTAATAGGTCATTTAAAACGAACAGATCAATGAATTTCACTTCGTGGAATACTGGCTGGACATGATCGTATCGATAAGTATCAATCTTGCCTACCGGGCGTAATGACCAAATCGCCTTCATCGCGTATAATAATAGTGGCAAATATTTTTGGGATCATACACACCAACAGATGCTGGGCCAAATGAACATATTCAAGAAGATGGTTATAGTTGCTCATAGATTTACCTGAAGGATTACGGTAATGTGGTTATGTGTGTCCGATGAACACAAAACACGCTCTAATCCCAAAGGAATTTAAGGAGTTTCATGATGTAGTTGAAACCACATCAACAAAACTATAAAGATTCTTTGGTCTAATGTAGAGGAGAATATTTAAACAAGAGTTCAAATACTCATCTAATGTAGAGCGTGGCAACGTTTCACAACTCCATTCCTCGCGAGGTACTAACGGCTGTCTCTAGTTATAAACCTAACCCGTCTCTATTATTATTCGATATATGACGGTGCCCCATCTAGCCCGCCAAGCAAATTCCTGAAATATACACTACAAACCATCACCATACTTAATAAATGTCCAACCATATCACCTACAAATACCTCATGAATTAGATTTGAAAAGTTTCCAAATTAGATTTTTGAGATTTGTACAGGAGCTTATGTTCAAGAAATTGACAAAAGATAAATTAGTGCCAAATCGATAAATGCTACTTAACGATATTCAAGTGAAACCGTTGTTACTTCTACTCCGAAGACGAATAAAAATACTGTCAGAAGGTCAGAATATTCCTTGTAAAGAATATCCGTCTGTATGACTGGGGGAGCTGACGGTGTTCACCTCGAGGAAACTCAAGACGCATTTAAGCGATCGTCAATACACCCGCGCAGAATAATTTAATCGACACACCACGAAAGTATTAGAATCTTCTACATGTGAGACCCAATTTGATTCGTGAAAGCCATGAAAACCCATCCCTGTGAGACTTCAACCGGATCGCTCAAGAACTGCATCATCAGGCGACGAATCATTTTGAAAAATGAATTGTCCATCTCTTGATGTAAATGAAGAGTAAAAGATGCCGATGAATGGCGAATAAACATGAAACTGAATGATTCATACCAAAACAAGGTTTCGTCCTTGTTATATTTTCCATGGGGTTCGCTCTATTGAGTGCAAATGGTTATTCAAGAAGAAACATGACGGCATGTAAACGCCCATGTTTTCAAGGCTGACTCAAGGCGAAGGTTTCGAACAAGTTCACGACACGAAAGCTATGAGATGAAACCTGCTCACCAAAATAATTACGCTTAAGTCCATTCGGGTTAGCTCCAGCTATTGCAAAGATTCCATGACTAATGAAACGCGGCAAATGGACGAAAGACTGCTTTTTGAATAGAAATCCTCGGTAGAGAAACGACGAGGTACACCAGTTTTTACATGTCTCAAGAGGACCTGCAAGGTTTGCGAAGCTATGTAGGTCTATTCATGGTCTCAGCAAGCATCCTACGCTTGGAACCTCCGTTTTGGTAAAGCAATCAAAGATTTTGATCTTATCAAGACGGCTAATCTGTGAGTATACAAGAAGCTGAAATGGGAGTTACATAACATACATAGTATCAGAAGTCATTTATTATTACTAATCATTGGAAACTAAGTAGACTTACTGAACTCAGTCAAGTATTGGCCGCCAGACGCTTTCTCAATGAAGGACTCTAGCAGTCGTAAATACATTCTCGAATCTAATTTCATCGAGATCGGTTAACCGGCCGATCAACTTATCGCGACACTTATATCAACGGTTGCAGAAGAAAAGTTCAAAATGAATGGTTCCAAGGAAAAGTTATTCCTCATAAGACATGGAGTTCAACTCAGCAAGTCATAATCCCACCATGAACGCCAAGATGCACAAGACATGACTTACCTACATGCCTGTCAGTAGGTCCATCATGTACACCATGTAGCACACGAGACCCGACGCCAATATACGTACCTCAATCATACTCAAAGAATACTAAGCCAATCTAGGAGAAACTTGCCGGGATTGTAGTTGGAATGGCATCTCAGAGTATCCGAAAAGAACTTAAGATGCATTCTCGTACACGGTAGACGAATAGTCAGCGCAGACCGGCAATAACCAATGCTAGTTTTCTCAAACCTAATAACATGCTGACTAAAGGTCTTGTAGTAGCCCAAGCAACAGAGGCTAATACAATCCTAACCTTCACTCAAACCACGCCGGGCAAAGCATATTAAATATGCAAATAACATTGGTCCTAGACAAACGGCCTAGTGGTGTCGATTCAAGGAGCCAGATCTATCTTGTTACGTGAACAGTTGGATAATACGCTCTAACATATCAATTTGTTTGTTCACTCATGTCTATGTAAGTTATATGTCTTAATTTACATATAACCCGGCTATTTCCCTCGCCGAGTGAAAATGAAGTTCACTGGTTACTATATACTTTAGGCAACCGAAGTCACATAAGAGAACCTATTCAAGTCTAGAAATATGCGAAGACTCACCTTTGGTCGATGTTGATAAATTGGGGCGATAAGCATTTACGATGACCAACATAGTGATTGATGATCAAAAGAGCTTGGTAAGCTTGATATCGCTATCGCTTGCATAACTGAGGAGCTGGATTGATCGGGCCGCAAAATCATGTAAGATATGTATATCTCGCTTTCCTATGATGTTTGCTTAGAATCAAGCATGCTTATCACCTACACCAACATATATAACTACTTATGTTATATGAGTTGTGTGTTGATCATGCCAAACATCTCTTTAAGTGGGGATTATAATGGCATATGTTAGCGGGATTATAAGTGGCATATGTTAGATTTGCAGTATAACAAGCAAAGATAAAGAAGAGGTGTCGATATATTATAAGTGATTTATCCATCTGATATACAAGGTAGACTTGCAGTTTTAAATGGTTTTGGACCATTGGTTTATGGGACGCCATAGTACCCGACATTCCGCTTCAAATTTCGAGTAAAAGTTAAAAGTGATGGGGTTTTTCCTACACGCTTCTTACGGTTAACCTATGACTGAGATCGCGCGATAAAGGAATTGTAAAGTAATTGTTCAAGCGCAAAGGAGTATCGAAATCGAGTATTTTGATTTTTATACTATGTCCAAGGCGAAAATTGTTGTAACAATTCATTTACTAGTTTTAGCAAACGAGATTACTCAAAACTATAATAAATAGTAATTATAATTACTAAAATGGGAACTCAATGATAATTATCGTGGGTTATGCCGTGACATTAGATCCCACGCATAATCGATATAATAATCATAATGGTCAATTAGGTATTATTATACGGCTAATATTATCTCGAGCCTGTAGCGTCACACACATACAGCGATCGCTGAAGTTATATTCCATGTACGGAATTAAATCGATTAAAGAATTGGGAGCGATTAAAATCAACGAGATATCAGACCAGAGTTTTACATTGATAATAAAATACAATTGACAAAATCGAATCAATTAACTTGCTATTTCAATTGGACGGGGTTTAATGAGGGAGTTTTTTATTAGTAACTTGTTGCTTATTTACCATTTAGTAATAAGTTAGTTAACGGTTTAACGAGTTAGCCATTTATCAAACGAACCAAGCTTACGAAAACCAAAAGGGACTATGTTGGAAAGATGAAATGAAAACCTAAGATTTCATTCTCATCTTCCTCCTCTAACAAGGCCGCCTCTCCCTCACCTGGGTTTCGGGGTCGTTTTGACTCAAATTCTTGTCTAAACGCTCAGAAGATTCTAATGTCCAATCGCCAGATTCAACCGCTTCGTGTGGACTAACCGAGGCATTTCACTGAGGTGCCGAGGGATTCTACGGAGGATTCGTGGAGGAAGAAAGTCTATAATATCCATGCCAGACAGTACTCTCGTATTCATAATGCATGAATTTATTTTATATATGTTTTGTGAATTCAAGTATTATACATTTATTATTCGATCCCGGTCGCATTTGTTCATATACATTATGAATTAGTTATGCATCTTTCCAACAAAAGTTAGCTCGACAAGTGATTCAAGGTTCTTTCTCAATGAAGAATATATCGACCAGCCTACAAGCCAATCATTTGTTTTTTCAAGGCTAAATTTTATCTAGACACTGATTATTGAAAACATTTCAAATTGATGACCTAAACATTTCAACCTTCAAATAGACACTCAAGTGCATTTTAAGCACCCGAAACTTTGAAAATCGTATTTTCGATTGCTGACTCTCATTTGACTTCTAAATGGTCATTACCCCAAGGGCAAAGTAGTCATATATTAAAATATTAATTTTTTTGGACTAATTCATACTTACAAATCATCCCAACAAATGCAATTTAATTGCCCTGCGCATAAATAACTAGCAGTGAGCGGTAGCTGCTAAATGCCAAAGACTCCTAGCCTCTTCATGCTGGGCGTGGCTTCGAGTTACGCAAAGCCGCGTATCCGTATTGAAATGGTTAAAGGAAGTTTCGCCCCTCGACCAATTGAGGCACATCTCGCGATTCACCTCCTCCGTGGAATAACAGGCGTAAAACCTTTGTTGACTCAAGTCATTAATCCTTATTTCGATAATAACAAATTATATTTAAGCGCCTAACCATTCTTAAGTGACTTCTACAAGGCGATTTTGGCACGTTAATCAAGTCAAGAAAACGTCAGAAGTTAGTTTAAGTCTTTATGCGATCTTAAGGTGTTTGTAAGAAATTTCATTACGAAATTACTTAGTAAATCTTTTAAATTGCGATTTTATCTCTAATCATTGTATAAACTTGTTCTTGATTGATCCGCATTTGACCTTCTACGAGATCGAGTTAAAATAACGTTGTGTCATCTTAGGATCGATTTCGAATAAGATCAAATTTAGTGGATCAAGCTAGAAAATGTTGCATTACAAACTAGCAAATCGCCACCGCAGAGCCGATTTATTTCAGAGTTTCAGACGCTTTCACCGGCCCCTCCAGCGGCCGATTGCTTTGTAATTTCTAACCATTTTAAAAGGAATCGGCCCCTGTAGGAGCCGATACAGGAGCCTATTGTGGCAAATTTCATTACGGGTCTTAACATTATAGAAGTATTTCATCACATTTCAAAACCTAACTTTTGGCAACACTTTCTACGCTTTAATCTCAGTTGTTCCAAAGCAAAACGTCAATCTCTTTTAATCATTCTTAACTTATTAATTTGTGAGGGATTCCATTAGAGCTTAAATTATATTACTCTTTATTCATCAATCAAGGATTTTGTCACAGTTATTTCTTTTAGAAAGGGCTGACTAGTTGTAAACTAGTTGCTTCTAGGTGTATTAGAAGGTTGTTCTTGGTTGTGTAGACCTTGAACGCTCGGGGGCCTTCCAGGTTACAGGAGTTTCTCGAGTGGCTGCTCTGTAGGCGTAGCTAGGTATCTAGTGGATTGCTAAAGGTGTATTGTAAGTTTTTTGTTTGTACCCCACGAGTGCTGAACTCCGGATATAATACATTTATATATTTTTCCAAGTCCCGGTTAAAGCGTGGTCGAGCATGGGTTTGCTTAAACTTCGTTTATATCGTTGTGGTATCTTCTTCTAACCCTACACTATTTAGTTATTGGTCAATTTATATAATTATTATTGCTAGGAAATTGACAGGGGTTGATTTTGTGTATGTAATTGTATAATTGTGTGAATGGTTTAGAAGGTTACCTAGCATAATTCGATTAATCTTGCTATAACTATTCACTAACTAAAAAATCGAAAAAAGTTTCAATTTTATACTTTATTCTAATTCACCCCTGTTAGGATTGCATATAGTATAATACAGTTTAACACTTTCCTTTTGCCATTTAATTGAATTTCAGATCTGTATGTCGAACTTTAACTATTCATAACTTTCTGTAGTCTATGTATGCTAGTTTTAAGTTGCCGGGGTCTTGATAGTGGATGAGTGAAGAAATACTCCGTATCAAGTATAGTTGGATGAGTATAACAATGGCATATCTTTCTATACCTCCTTGACAGAACTTAGAAGCTCAAAGAAGAAATGTCGGCGTCACCTGGTTTCTTACATTTATAATAATAGCCGTGATGTTTGTGGTTTGTAGAACTGAAAAATCTTCTACACAATCCCTCCATCCCAAGATTGAAGTCACTTTTGCCAAAATTAAAAATCCCATTTGAAGTTCCTCTTTTGTCAAATCAAAATTCAAAATTTTCCAAATGCCTGTTGGCCTTGAGTAATCTCACTTTAAATACTTCTTCCTCCAAATGACTATTTTTCAAATTCAAGATTTGTCATTTCTGAGAGTCAATAATTACACCAAAATATGTTTTGGTACTATAGAATATTCTGAAGCTTACAAGAGAGATATACGTAATTCATGTGCTGTTAATCTATAGATGGTTTAACTTGGTTGTGGCTAAAATTTGTCTAAAAAATCATCCGTAAGCATAGATTTTGTGAAGCTTGAAGTTAGTTCCTCCAAGTACATGCATCTGAGCTTTACACAATTTTGAGTTTCAGATCATAAGATCCATGAACAAGATTGGTCTTGATTATCCAACTCTCCATCATATGCACTAAATAAAGTACACATTCTATTTCAATGGTCTCTTAATTTCAATACTAGTAAGGATAATCTTTACGATTCCAAATAAATGATCAAAAGGCATTCCATGTTCCATCATTTGAATACACAATGATAAAGAATGATTCAGAAACAATATAGAATTTGGCTTAGACTGCTTTTTATTGAATCATAGGAATAAGATGATCACAATATGTTTTTTTTTTAAAAACACATGCACATGGGTTGAGCTGAAACCAGCAGGCTAACTAAGTTTGTTAAGATGATCACAATATGATAATAAAAGTAATATGATTACATTTACACAAATACATTAATTTTACAAAGGTAAGTGATATAGACATTAAACATGCCTTTATAACCACCTCCACATGATCAAAATCTAAATACACTAATCTTATAATCATGATCTGAAGAACTGTAAACTTTTGCACTATTATAACCACATCCACATTAATCCAAAAACGAGTATTATACACTTCGAAGTTCATTCTTACCAAAACAAAAAGCCAAGATCCGAAGATAAACCATATATTTACACCACATTGTAGCAACATAACACGAAAAGGGAACACATATTCACATCATTGCAGAAGCCCAACAACCTTTAGGATTCAAGATAATCTACCACTTTCCGCACAAAAGTCCATGATCACATGATAGAGTAACTGGAAGACAACCTTCTTTTTCTAAATGGTCTTTCTTCATATGAGGTATTTTGTAGTTGTTTCCACCTTTAGATTTCATAACTTCAATCATGCATTCTTGAAAAGTTAAGAAGACACGATTAAGAGCACTTGGTGATAGCTCTTCAAAAGATTTTATCCACCAGTTAATACAAACTCGTCTATTATTCTTTGAAACTGAATATTTTTAACATTGGATAGATCTAAAGTATCAAAAGTCAAGTACATTGAAATTAGACTGCAGGAGGTTGGCGAGTCAATCGGATGCCGAGAGCCATCTCCTTATGCTCTTGAAACTTATCATCTAATGTGGATCAATGAGGTCTCACGTTATCCACATTGAATATAAATTTTACACATTCGACTACAAGAAGACCATTTTTCTTTTATTGCTAGAAGTACCTTATCAAGTAAGCATGACCTTATGACATCTTGAGTTATAGAAAGGATAAGTTTCGTTACTAAGGTACACTTTGAATTCTTCTTTGTTTCTTTTAGCGGATCGAAAAATAAAATTCAATTCTCCAAACGAACAACGCATTACATCCATATCAGACGAGGTTTGCAGCTACAATTACTTCGGGATAAATCGCTTACTTTTACAAGTGCGATATGGCTCATTTTCTCCAGGAAGCAAATAATATTTTTCAGACTCTTGTAACATGTAAAACCATTTTCATCAATAACCACTGTCGTATACCATGAGAATGTTCTTTGAGGAAATTTGACGGTGGTAAGACTTAAGTACCTCAATGCGATAGACAAAAGCCTTGTCCCAGCTTTCTTATTTTCTTCGGTTAATTGCGGCTTAATGGCATTTGAATGTCGTCTTAGAGCACCCTCGTTGATCCTCCTATGAAGTACAGAATTTGAAATTCCCAAAGCAATTGATAAGTCCATAATGCTTTTAAGTTAAATGATAGATTTGTTTCACGCCTGGGATCAACTTGAATTCATTTTCTGACCGGCTTGGCATGAGTACTTGAAAATTGACCATATCTCATTAAAATGAACAATTTGGCTCTACTCAAGCTTGCTTACGGTTTTCTGGAAAAGCAGGCAGTTGAGCAAGCATCTTTATTGAACCGTACTTTAATTTGCGCCATGTGAACATCGTAGTCAACTTCTCAAAAGGGTAACGATGGTTGGGAAATTGATTCCATGAAGCCTTGATTTTGGACAAAATAAAGGTTTATAAGCACTTATTGATAAGAAATACAGAGAAAACGTTACAATATCATCTAACAAGAATCCTTCAGTCCAATATATATAAAACAAACCACAATTTTCTACAAAGAAGAACGAGATTTATGAGAGTATTAAGATCATACAGAGTTAACAGAGTACGATTAATTTAACTATAAGTAATCGACCGGTGCCGTATTCTAGATAATCAAACAATATGCAACATATACATCAACCCAATCAATCAATTTAGTGTTAGCGACATGTACGACAAGAAATAAACATGTCAAGATTAAAATAAAAGAAAATTAAGTTTCAATGGTTAATTTTACTGAAATTAAACAATGTTCGTCACAACATAAGCATAAAAGGTATTGTTTGTTAAATTACAAAAAAATAAAACACTTTATCTGGAAAAGGATGAGCTATTAGTGGATTTCAGTCTTTTACTTGAGTAAATAGTGGGTATTACTTCAATGAAATCTACTAAATCTAGTATGGAATTGGGTATTGAGTTTTTTTGAGTGTTAGATATTTTAGTTTACCTTAGAATGTTGTTGTTCAAAGTATAAGACCAAGGAGTTTGTTTGATGACTCATTCATAGGATTTATGACTGGTTCAAATTGGGTGCCATTTTGTTCAAGGCAAATTAGGAATTTCAATTATAGAATTCTAGATTTACCAATTAAAGGATACTATTGTTAAAATGAAAGAAAAATCAAAGCCTTTTTATATAATTTTGGGATGGAGAATCTTATTATTATTATTAAGCTGTAATTTGGTATACGTTTTTATTTTTTTGTTTAATTGGGTTTTATTAATAAAGAAGGGGTTGGTTATAAGGTGGGTTGGGGAAGATGATGAGATTGGGTTAGAAATGAGGTATAGTTAAGTTAATTAGAATAAGTGATTGAGTTTAATGCAAGTTGTTTGACATAATTACTCTTGTCAAAATTGATTATGTCCTCAAAAACTTCAGGTGCCATGATTTTCGAAAGTTCAGGTGTCAAAATACTTGAATTGCCTGCACTTGATAAGGAAGGTTGAAATGTTTAGGTGTATTGAAAATATTTCCGATAGTTCGAGTGCCTAGATGAAATTAGCATTTTTCAATTTCATATTATTCTATCATGGCAAATTTCGAACTTTCTAATTTTTTCATTCGTTCGAACCCAAAAATTGAAACAATCATTATATTAGAACAACCCAACCATGGCGAAGTTCCATTATAATTTAGCTCAAATATACACCCACGTAGCGGGAGGCGGATGATTGTGAATTGAGGGGTAATATTTATCTTATTTTCGTTATATTTTCATCAACGCCTATCAAGGTTTAATGCAAGTATTTGCTGGTTTCAGTTACTTTTCAACTCCATTCGGTCCGTCTCGATTAGAGTGCGATCGGTTGTGCATTCTACCGGTTGGAAAAATCGAAAGCGGGATTCGGTTTTTAGAAAAGTATTAAAAAATCGGTCGGTTATCCGAAATCGGTCGGACAGTTTCGAATTCCGGACAGTTTCGGATATACCCGGTTGGCCCGGCTTTATTTTCATAGATTTGGGCGATTTTTTATGGCCGATTTTATTAGATTTGAAGTAGGATTTTTTATTTATATTTTGAGGCATACATGTTTTCAGGTTAGCCATGCTCTGATATTTACAATAAAAATTCAAATGTCCAAATACAATATTTACAATCGAAACCATCTTGTTTTGGACCAAGAAATAACAATATAATAAAATTCAAAACTCAAATATCTATTAAGCATGAACAATAATAAGTTCAAATGTCCAAATACTAATAATAAGTTTAAAATGTCAAAATCTGAGAATAATAATAAGTTCGATTATTAAAGATATAGAATATTAATAAATTTCAAATGTCCAAAATACAAGAAAATGCTTGAAATAAATGATATATTCAAAACACAAAATTCTGAAGAAGCATCTAAATAAGATTCTTTATCTAAAAATTAAATAAATATGTAGTGTTAAATATAAATATATAAAGAAAAGAAATACATAATTTACAAGAATATTGATATAAACCGCGTACCATACAAATCCATCTTCCATATCAATCGTCTGAAATGACTCTCGAAGCTTCAAAAGTAGATTGCACGTCTACAAAAATAAAATAGATATATTAGTGTTAAATATAAAAATACTTGAAAAAGAAAAAAAAATTAATAATAATTAAAAGATACTAATATGAAATTATGAGCATCTAGTATGAAGTTTCTCGAAACACCGACATCTTCCGTAGTAGTCTTCAAATCGATCTGGTCATCCTTAGTTTTTAACCAACTTTGAGCACACACAAGCATTTCGACCGTTTCGGTTTCAAAAGAACTTCTATCTCATTCAAACTACTGCCTCACATTAGCTAAATGCTTGTTCGGGAAGCAAGCTTGTGTAAGCGGAATAGCTAAAATATCTCTAGCGATCTTAGACAAAAGCAAGAATATAAGTAGAATTTATTTTTCCCACCATTCTAGAATGTTCAAAAGCTCAGCTTTCTCGCGAGGATTTCACTCAAATATTGGGTCAATTCACATTTAATCTCCAAAGTTCTTAACAATTTGTTTTAAAGAATGAGGAAAGGCGTGACAAAATTACAACCAGAAAAATGCTAAAGTAGACTGCATAAAAGCAAACCTAGAAACTTGACAAATGCTTGACCTTTAGCCAATCATCATTACGGGGAGGTGCGCTCCCCAGAGAACATTTTGTTCTTCAAGTTTTTAGAAATAACTACAATAACTAGCATCTTCCTCTTACCGACCTATTGAAAACTTTTTGATGCTTATTCTTTGTTTTGAGCATCAAGGCGATCAAAATTCCGTGAATTGTCGACATCGAAATAAAACCCCATACTTTTCGATTTTCTCCAAGCGACACGTTCTTGGAAATAATTTTACTCCTTTGAGAATGACACCCTAAACTTCACCTTGTCCCAATCTTCCGTTGAAGTAGAGTGCTCAACTGCTCTTTAACAATGAGGTTAGTAATATGGCAGCCTTGTCAGCGTCACAGTATTTATTATTATGACATTCTCCATGATTACCTTGTTTCAAGTAATCTAGCTCCCATTATTTGAAGTCATTATCAACGATTCTTTGTTAGAATCTTATCAAACCCCCGTTCATTCAAACAAGTCTCGATAGACTTCCTATTATTTCACCTTTATGACTTTCAATCAAAGAAAGTTTAAAATTTTTTCTTAGGTTCAACTATATTATCTCTTCAGCAGTCAAAACTAATATTACGGGTGAAGTCGACCATCGTAGTTAAGCACAACCTACGATTTTTTAAGCAAGTTTTCAACTAGCGTACTTTTCCTTTTCATACAATCTAAAACAATAAGCCCAGCAGTATACAGGAAAGTATAAACCTGGGCTCTAATAATTACAACAAAACCTAAATCCTTCTCCTTGACAAAATTAAATGATAACTGCATGACTATATGCATATTAGATAAAGAATCCCTAAGTTTTACAGACCTCCAGGGGCTTTAGTCTTTTGTACCCGACTATGGCGGGATCGTCGCTGTTTAGCGCATAAATCATTAATTCGGTTGATTTTTATCTTTTTATATATGATGTTCTTATTCCGGAGGCGTGGACACGCTTGTGATATGATTATTTAAAAGATCGAGTTAATTGTTTATTAGTATGGTGTAAGTTTTTAAACAATCTGAACATCTTTGCTCTTTTTTATTCTCAATTTTCTCAAGTGAAGCCACAAATTCAGAGATAAGTTCTATCATTTCTCACCCATTCCACTTTGATACTAGTTAAGATTGGTCTAAACGTCTTATAGGAGGTTCGAGGAAGGAGGTTTATAATTAGCAGGGGCGTTTGTGAACCATGATGGGGTTTCCTGACTGAGGGCATTTACAATGAGGAGTTGACTCCGTCTTTCAACTCGTTGTTAGCGGTCGTAATACATTAATCGCCATAGTTTATACCTTGATATGGAATGGATCCGGATAGTTTAGCCCATAATACCTCTGAACAATAAAATTACATTCATGTGACGAGCAAAATATGGAGAGTACCAGTTGTTCCGCAGATTCAACCATGAGCTTCGCGAACCAATGGGTTAATAAACTACACTGATTTATACTCTGAGCTTAATAGAAAATGGTAGCGAAGATGATTGAGAGGGGGAGAAAGAGTTCCATTATACATATACTCTGAGTCTTAAAGAATCAAGAAAGATCTGATGAGATAACATAAAATAGAAATGCAATTTTGTTATGGAAAATATAATGAACATTGAGGATATTCATAGATTGATACTAATTAGGAATTCCCGAACTATTGGAATGAATTGAAATAAATATACAACATATACAAAAAATATTCGGTAAAAAAATTAAAAGGCAAACCGTCAAAAGTGAAACAAGTCAAAAAACCGCTACTTTGGCGGATATTTAAAACATTTTCAATTTAATTAAACACATGAAGCCAATTCATAAATATGAAATAAAACCTGAGATAAAAAAAACTGGTGTTCCGATTTGTTGCGGAAGCAATGGCGGCTCCGAAACCAAATCACGAGCCCGGCAACCGCCCTCCCCAACCGTTAACGGTACAAAAAAGTCGCAGTGTCGGTAAGCTAAGCCATAATGAAATCGTCTTTTATAACAAGAGAAATAGCCATCTGTTGAAAAGATGGCAATTTCCCTGAAACTTGTAGACAGTTAATGAAAGTATATTAGTAAAAGATAAGAGATGCGTAGTTTAAATCCATGAAACAAGCCAGATCTGAGTTAAATGTCACGAGCGCAGTAGTACCGTGATATGGTCTATGATGCATCTTTATCTCGTTCGGCGTTAACCCCGTAATGTGCGCAAGTGTAAACATAAAGAAGCAAATTAAGGAGAATACAAAATTTATGCGGAGTAAATGTTTAAGCGTAACATTAGCCCACGATGATACAAGAAAGATTCCGGAGACGAACATATCATTAAAATTTCTTATTTTCTGCATTCTGGTCAATTTAAATTATACATGCAAGAATATTAAACTTATCTAAAGTTTAAACCTTACGTCTTAAAGTTAGAAGCGGAACTCAACATGACACTTAACTAAATCTCTTCATTGTCTTCATTTCTTCAGCCAGCCGATCGTTCGTCTTGATATATTAAATTAAATTAAACATTTTCAAAATAAATACCAAGTAAATAATAATGGCTCACATAAATACAATATATTAAGGTAAAATTAAATTAATAATTTAATAAATATGAAATTGAGAAGATTACACATAATTAATAACGAAAATAATAACAAAATTAATAACAAATTAATGTAAATTTGAAATAATAACTAAAATTAATAAACAACTAAAAATTAATAAATAACAAAATTCGAAATATGCTAAAATAATAACAAAATTAATACAAATTAATAAAACAAATTCGAAATAAAACAAATTTGAAATAATAACTAAAATAATAAACATTTGAAATAATAACTTAAAATTAGAATTAATAACACCTTAGCAAGGGCCTTGAGTGTTTGAATCGGCGATAAGGAGAGGAACTGTGAATCGGCGATAGGCGATAGGGGGAGGAATGGTTTAGGGGTTTTCTTATCGAACCGAAAGTGAAATTTGAAGAAGCTAGTAGTGAGTGGTACAGGCTAGGATCATAAGCGGGTGAATTTTGAAATGGGTATTTAAAATTTAGATTGTTTTATTTAAAAAATATTGAACCGGACCCGGACCCGGTTTATAATCGATAAAGATCCGGACCCGACTCATAGGATCCGGTCCGGTTAGAACCAAAATATGGATTAAAAAAAACGGTCAGTCCGACCCGGATTTTTTATCCAGAAAATCCCGGCGGACCGGACCCGGATCTGACAGCCAGTTTTTTATCCGGAGTCCCGGCCAGCCACAATCTCAATCAAAACAAACTTTTAAAAATTTCATCTCGATCGTGTTAATCCAAACAAACATTGTGAAAAATCATCTCCGATAAGGTAGTAATATTCAAGCAATATTTTAAAATATTAAATACATTCATCTAGATTAACATACTAAATCATTCAAATATAAATAAATAAGTAAATTAACAACACAATTTTATGTGTTAGAATTCGATACGGATGGTGTCAAGTAATATAATGAAAAATAGTAATAAACATCATAAATCCCAAATTATAAATGCTTGTCCTTTTTAAGTATCCTTAATTAACTAAGCAATCTTAATGATATCGATTAACTAAAGAACTAAAGTAAACTAATAAAGCTGAATTAAATAACTAAAAATAAAAGTAACTAATAATAATTAATAAAGCAATAGAATTAACGGGACGTGATTAGTTAGATCGCCATTATTTAATTAACTATGAGATTATCTATTAGTATAACAAGAGAGGATTCTATAATATTAATATTCTCTCTCGGTAACAATAACCTCATTCTTATTTACCTATCTCTTGATTTAAATATTGAACAAGATGAAAAACAATCACGATCAACTGCATATGGCACGTACTATATACATGGTAAATGAAACATGTGTTCTAATTATTCTTTTATTGATCGCTTTATCTCTGATGATTAATCCTTATTGTAACGACCAGCCAATTCGGCGCCACGAGGTGAAGTCGACAAATCGAACACCAGAGAGTCCGCGAGCCGATGGGCATTTCGATTTATTCATGATTGGTTGCGTCAAAATGTGATCACAATGGTTTCCCAAATCAAAGCGGTTTTTTAAAATTTATAATCCGATAGAACGTGTCAGCGACTTGACCCGTAAATATATACCTGACGTATCCCAAAATAAGTAATGCGGCGAAATTACGGCCGAATGATGCGTCTTTGTATCAGATACAAAATGACTACCTGACGAAATTTAAGGTTTGAGGAAATACATGAAAGCGGTTGACAATAGCGTCAAATGAGGTAGCCGAGGGATCACCGATACCCGATGCTCACTAGCCACTCGGAGCAAACTCTCCGAGCTGACCTCTTGGCACCAGTACCCTTGTCGACGCACAAATGAAAATGCAGCAAAGGGGTGTAAGCCGCGAGAAGGCTGTGGAAACTTAACACGAGGGTAAAGCTTACATGCAGGCAGAGATAGTCGAGAATTTTAATAGTCAAATATGAATAATATAAATATATCGAGGACTATCTAATCGGGTCATACAATGGGTTTTCAAAAGTGCCGAGGCGTAACGTATTTAGATATAATAGAAGGTCTCGATAAAGCCACTTTTAATCGCAATGAAATCACGGAGACTTCAGCGTCGACTATCATCACAGTAAATCAACCTATCGTATACCATAAGTATCATAAATAATATCTTTCGATCACGTCTACCTGTGAGGATGGATCAGCTTACGCTAATAAACACATTTCTTATGCCGGTATGGAGGCCAAACCGCCTGTTATCTTGGTAGTATAGGTATCGACGATACCCTTAGCGACAAAGTGATCAAAAGACTCGTACAGTTCTTATCTCATAGAGTATAAGGCCAAGCCTTGTATCTTTTAGTAGTATAGGTAACTTGCAAACCCGATCTTGTAATGACGATCGAAAGAGAGTCATACCGGCTCTTATACCCAGTATAGGCCAAACCATGTATACCGTAGTATAGGAAGTAGATAATTAATACTTATATCCTGCCGGAAGGAGAATCGCTGTCACTGCAGTAATCCCGACTATAAGTCCTTACCATTTCGAGGCCTGAGCTTCATGCAACGAACAGCTACACTCCCCGAAGCATTATTCTGACGCCTGACTAAAGCGTCCCTTGATAAGTAATCAATCACAATGGCAGGCAAGGCCACAGAGCATATGAAAGTGCCGACAAGGCCACATAATATAATAGTGCAGAGCAAAGACCTGGAATTGAGAAATATAAGTTGGGGAGTTCGGTACATTGCTTATCTCCGGCAATCTTCGAGCGCCACGAAACGCTCCACAGCTAACACAACAATTGCATGTATATCATTCGTAGTCATAACCATTGACATGTGCATACGTTTCTCACGTAAATCGCTTGATAACGTGTATATCACAAATCGAGAGTAATGCGGTAAAAGTAGCAGGATAAGTACTACGGCTTACTGTAGCTACATGAAGACCTTGAAAAGACAATCAAAGATGCTTACTTTTCTGATATTTCAACAAAATACCTAGAAGGCGATGAAATACGACTATAGAGCGGATTACAGGATCATAGCAATTAGCAGGGAACATTTCTAAAATGAATGCAACTTGGCGGATAAACTATCGAATTATAATCCCGTCGGACCATTGATCGATCCCCGCTAAATTCCATCTTATCCCTTTCTCGCTCTGAATCAACTTATAAGTCATTCTAATTGTCATCGAGTCTATAATTAACGATCTATCTTTCAAAATATGATTACTCTCGCTCAACTTTGGAATTTTCACTTTTCGACATAACACTACTTTAATAAATTTTAAATCACTTGATTTAACGTCATAACAAGCTATAATAAGATCCCCGATACCAACTCACACACATTTAAAGTTTTAGAAAAATATCAACCCAAAAGTCAACCGAAAACCTAAAAATCCTTAACCATGGCATCCTCAAGCGACCTCCCCTAAATCACGAATTAATCAACTTTATATCGTCCTGAGGCCATTACTTGACTAAGATTTATCATAAAATTCAATTGTGGAAAAGTCAACTAAAGTCAACTATGTCAAAACCCGAAATATCTCGAAAGACTTGAGAATTTCTTACGCCTTTCGAAGAGAATGATAGAGGGAGAAACGATATTACCAGATTTTGAGTTTGGCGACAATTGAAGAGAGAAATGGAAAAAAAATGTTGAGGGAGAGGAAGTATTCGACCAAAAAATGGGAACAAGATGAAGATGATATATTTGGTTTTATGATGTGGAGGATAACATTGCAAGATATTTATAAAAAAAGAGTGGTAAGTTAGGTTTCGGTTAATTCTCAGTTTATGTGCCAAATCCTTGGGCGATTCAAAGATAAAATTTTCCATGTCCAAACACTACTAAATTATAAATGACATTGACTCAAAAATTTTCACGAAATAATATCATCGAAAAAGAAAGTATATACTATTCCGGGTCCACTTGCGACCAAAAATTTAATTTTTTTTTTTCCGTATGAGGTTATTACATGAACAATTCACTAATGGCCGGTGTTAATAAAAAAAGTAATTAAAACCTGATAATTAAATTATAAATAAACGATAAACAAATCTCACATAAATTAAAATACTCTGAATCCAACTACATCATGGTCCTGACTAATAATTTAGTTCGAAATTAAAAGCGAAAACAAATAATAAATGTTCTTTGAAAACATGGAAAATAATAAGTAGAGACTAAATAGTGGTGATGTTTCTCGGTTAACTAGATGCTGATAATTTCGTGCTCAAAGCCTTCTTTTGGAATTTGATGCTTGATGATACATAGGATACTAGTAAGGTAGGAGTGTCCGTCAGTAGAGGCGAGTGATATTTTTATTCAATAGTTGATCGAAATATTCTATTTAATAGTTGGTCGAATTAACTTTGTAAAATATAATGTCATGCAATTTTAACTCATGTCACGGGCCAAAAATATTATCTTAGAGAGTTTATTAAATAATCGAGTATTAATTTGTCGAGTTTTCTT
Source organism: Lithospermum erythrorhizon (assembly GCA_019722365.1). Lineage (NCBI taxonomy): Eukaryota > Viridiplantae > Streptophyta > Magnoliopsida > Boraginales > Boraginaceae > Lithospermum > Lithospermum erythrorhizon. Next base: position 277,579 of record JADFUC010000071.1, read on the forward strand.
GTAGTGAATAATTGAAAATAAAAAACCATTTTAAAAAAAAGGGAAAAATTCACCTAAAAAGACGAAAAAAACAATTCATGTAAATGCGTAGAAATAATGAAAAGGCGAAAAAAGAACAAATTAATAATTTAACAACTTTATCCACAAGTCGGAGACGGGCCAAAAATATTATCTCGGAGAGTTTATTATTAAACAATCAGTATTGATTAATCGAATTTCTACTATAGTTGATAATTGTCATGATTAAAAAATTGTTCACATGAAACTCAGTATTAATTGGCGTGTTTCCTGATCGTTATGAAAAGAGCATTAAAACACGAATTATTAATTTAGCCTCCCAGTCGGTTGGTCAAATTAACTTTGTAAAATATAATGACGTACCAATTTTAACTTCAAATAAATTAATTTATCGGTTCTATATAGTTGAGGAAAAAAAACACGATCATATAACCGTGTAAATAATGAAAAATGAGCTAAGCGAATTATTAATTTAGCACATACTAAATTGAGACAGACATTAATATTATCTTAGAAAGTTTATTAAATGATTGAGTATTTTATCGAGTTTCTTGTAGTTGATAATTAAAAAAATGATAAGTCTGAGAAAGAAAAACCCAAAATCGAATAAAAAATGATGATCACGTAGTCATGATATTGGAGTTCCTGTGTACTACTATTGGATATATAAAGGAGTGCAAGCTGCAGTGTGACTTTTTAATAATTATCGCTCACATGGTCACACATACGTTTGTTTTCCTACTTTTTTTATTAATAAATGCAGTGGCTTCGATAATCATCTTTCGATTATTTAATAAATTCTCTAAAATAATATTTTTTGAGCCAGTCGACTTTCAGAATATCAATTAATCGCCCTGTTCATTTTCATTACCATGGGATTGTGCTTTTTTAGATTCCTTTTCATTATTTTTTTTGTAATTGCTCAGTATAGTAGAAGCTACGATAAATTAATACTCTATTATTTAATAACATATCTAAGATAATATTTTTGGAGTTTCCAACTCGGGATAGGGTGCTAAATTAATAATTCGTCATTTTTCGTTCCTTTTTTCTCATATATATTTCTAACAACGATTATCAGCTAGGTGAAACTCAGAGGCCAGTTGATTATTTGGCAAATCTCTCTAAGATAATATTTTCATCCGATTCGAATCATTGATAAGTGCTAAATTAATAATTAGTGTTTTTTCGTTTATTTTTTGTTTTTTCTAAGTCGTATCAAACGTAGCACCTAGTTCTTTTCGCTTTTACGATTCTCAATACATTTCGATAAATTAATAATTAGTTATTTAATATTTTCTAAGATAATATTTTTAGCGGTCCGACTTCGGGGATAGAGTGCTAAATTAATAATTCGAAGACTTTTTGTTCATTTTTTCGATTTTTTTATTTATGATTATATTTATAATGGCTTCGATAAATTAATACTACGATTATTTAATACAAATTACTACAGATAATATATTTTTGTAAATAAAGCTAGAAAATAGGGTCTTTAAATTAATAATATCTTCAAAATGGTTAGTCGCGTATTTAATGAGTCGATTGATAGGCCCGTCAAACATAGGTACATGACTGGGGTTGCATGGTGGGCTAGACATTAAGCCCAAATCATCCACAAGGTTGTTAGTTGGGCTGCTCTCAACATATAGGTTGTACTAGCTGATTTTGATTTGGGCCGTTCAATTCAATTGTTGGGCAATTGGTCCATTAACTTATCTTTTTTGCATAAATTCTTTTTTTTACTTGCTAATGGACTACAATCACGTTTAGGTGAAACAGCCAAACAGGTGCAATATATATAATTAGCTGCAAATAACATTATAACATAATAAATTATCTTCGCCAAAATATTCTCTTATAAAATTTCAAATTAATTTGACTTTTCACCGATTTTCGAGAATCTGTTTTGTCGTGATTCTTTTTATATGCATTATGAAAAATTCTGAAAAAATATGTGCGAAAATATTTTTAAAACCAAATTCAATGATATCAATTTTATATTTTGAATTAGCGAATAAAAAATATTTTATGATCAATTGACCTTGTGATCACGTCAATTAATTTAAAATGGAGAAAATATATTTATACACTTATGTAAAATGTCATATAAAATAAGTTAACAATATTCTATTATACTTGTGTTTATGTCCCTCCACTAAATTACTAAAATGACAAAAAAGCAATTGGCTAATTATTGTTGAGTTGGTATACACACATTCAAATAGTGTTTGTTTGAGGGTAAAATATTTATTTTGTCACTCTTTTATTTTTAAATGTAATGAATTCTGAAATTATATTAAGGAATAAAATAATCTAAAATTACTTATTTAGGTGTATGTATATTGGAAGGAGTTGTTGAGCACTTTATAGAAAATCTAGACAATATCAAAAAAAGAAACAGCGTTACGCCATTCCAAAGTGAATCTCTGAATTCCAGACATAAAATGATCAATGACTGTCTAATGTATCCGATATTTATGAATTACGAGCTAATCTCATCTTACACCACATTTATGTATGGAGGTTATTAGTGCTCTCACTTCTATACGCCTCTCTTAATCTCTTTCATTTCTATTCAACCAAAACTTTCAACTTCATTATATATTCTTTCATTATTCATTAACCCCATAAAGTATATAATAATTTGATTATTGAATATGGTTAGTTGAGTTTGTTTATTCTTTTGAGAAAATTGTAGTGTATGAAAAGAAAGGAGGATCTGAGGGAGAGAGAAAGCTTATTGCATTCTCACGGAGGGGGAGAGACTGCGATGATGAATAGTGGCGGACTCGATGAGGTCATTCGTGCCGGAAAAGATGTGGAGGTTCCTGACACAGCTCACCTTAATGTACTGGTTTGTTTTTTGTCAAATAAATTGGAAAGTTCGTGCATCTTTTATGTATTCGGTTTTAGAATATTGCATAGTACTGAGTATATATTAGAAATATATATGTTGTTACGATATAATTCTTCCGATGCGTGATATAAATTAATGATAAATATAATGAGGTAGATGAATCCTACATGCAAAATAAATTATCCATTCTTTGTGTCTTATCATAGCTATATTTCATGCGCTCTGTATCTTTCTGACAGTGATTATATATTGAAATTTCGCTCACATCTGGTGAACATACTTTCAAAATTTTTTTATATTGGTATCTGAAAAAATTAATATGAAAATTAACATTTGTGTTTATATTTTAATATATTTAAGTGTTTCAAAAATGTCGATTTTAAACATTCACTTCAAAACACCCAGATCCGCCCTTCTTTGTGATAATGTACATATATATGCATGAGAGATTATATGATAATTATTCATGATGTACTCACTACATCTATTACATCAGAATATGATTGTACCAAGAGTGAAAGACACTAAAGGAGGTTTGAAAAGGATGTAGAAAATCTCTTCCGCTACATTTGTGTCTGTTGCTTAGAAAAATTTACATTTTATGTATTAAGTGATCATGTCCATCATGACTGCAAAACATCTACTTGCTATCTCAAGATTGTCTAGTTTGATTTTATCTCGAAATCAATGAACTTTATACATACACATAACTTTAATTTGATTATAAAATCATCTTAAACATAAAGCAGATTTAAAATACTAACAGTTAATATATTTTTCACAAATTATTATAGAACATATATAAAAATAATTTAGTGCTTTGTTCTTTTAATGAAGTTTTTTTAGAGTTTGGATTTGAGTAAATGATAAGTTTAGATGCACAAGTGATTTTAAGATTTCTATGATATTTGTTAGTACGTGCCGAAAATGTACTAATTTTATTTCATGGCAGCATTTTTGGGAAATTTTGTTCCTTTAGGACTAATGATGAAGTTTGTCCCAAACGATTGTCTTACGATTCGTGATAGCGTAATTATGCTTTAAAGCAATTGTTGTTGTTCTTGAAGTCAAGCACCTGCAGAATTTGTTGGTGTTGTTGTTCTTTTTGTTACTCCACATAATATTATCAAACATTGATTTGTTTGTTACCTCATCATATATGTGAGTAACCATATCTCTATGTGGTTTGTTCATTGTATCCATCAAAACATACAGTTTATAAAGCCTCTACCTCAGAACCTTGATTAGGACAAATCTTTTGAGAGTATATCTCTCTATGATTAGTCACCCGAGAATTGAATGTGTCAATGTTTCTATAAAATGCAGATTCATGGTTGCAAGTAGGGTTCGTTCTCACGACTGGTATCAATAGTGCATATGTCCTGGGATACTCCGGAACAGTGATGGTCCCTCACAAAATTGGATAGGGGTGGCAGTAGGGCTATTAGCAACTGCTATATCTCTGTACGCTAATGCCCTGGTAGCAAAGCTTCATGAATATGGGGGAAAGAGACATATCAGATACAGAGACCTTGCTGGATTTATATATGGTATGAAGTATGAACATGTAGAGTTTAAATTTAGTTTATGCCCCTTCAGTTCATTTCATCTTATTGTTTTAATTTTGCAGGTCGTAATGCATATTCCCTTACTTGGGGTTTACAATATGTCAATTTATTCATGATCAATGTTGGATTTATCATTTTAGCAGGGTCAGCTCTAAAGGTAATTAGTTGTTCCGTAGTTCATGGTTAGATAGTTTCTCATGAGAGACCATCGCACTTTATTCAGATCAGCATTTTAATATTGAGCAAGCGGACTTGTATTCATTATTTTGTCATAATCGAAATTCAGAATATCACACACGAATAGTTGATCTGTACCGTGCAAGTTTAATTCAGCTCAGAAATGATTAACTTAACCTTCATGTGCAGGCTGGTTATGCTGTATTCCAGGAAGATGATCCTATCAAGCTGCCATATGCTACTGCATTTGCAGGATTAGCTTGTGCTATATTTGCCATTGCGGTCCCTCATTTGTCAGACCTAAGGTTTTTGGCTGTGGTTCTCTCTACAATTTTCAGTCTTATGCATCATTATTTACAGTTGTACTATCTGTTAAGGATGGTATATTCTCAACTCTTTTGAAATAGTATTAGTAGAACGCCGCAATATAAAATTATAATCCTTCCAGATTTGCCTGTGGAGGATAAAGATGGAGAGGTCTATAGTTCAGATGTTGCTGCCTCCATCTTATATTTCCTCTATTCCTTTTGACCTTGATTCAGAGACGGTTTCTAACATTAGTGGCTGAGGCATCTTTGAATATGATATTTTACTTAATCAACTCTATTTATAAGATCATAGTCATACTTGTTTCTTTTTTATATATGCTTTGTTTCTTTTTTTCTTTTCTTCTTTATTTCCTTTTTTCTTTTAGAGGTCAGTTCAGGGATAGTTAGTGAAACTCCACATATTTGATTTTTCTCCTTCATAAAAAAAAATATCCTTCTTCTAATCAAGAGTGCTTTCCTTTTTGGACTTCGACAATGTTCTCGTCAGTTGCAAGAGTAGTTCAATGACCAGGAGAGTGAATTTTAGCATGAGTAGCTGCAATATGTTTGATGCACAGCAATATAGTATGACAGTATTTAGGACGATAATTTCTTCGGGAATTCACTCTTTCAGTTTCTTTCATGTTTCTAGGAATTAAAGCTTACCCAGGGATTATAGTATAGAAAGGAACCACAACAAGCAGGATTTTTTCAACAATTGGTGCATCTGCTAACTTAGTTTTTGCCTTCAACACCGGAATGCTTCCCGAGATACAGGTTAGCTGTATGCTGCCTGCTTCTATGAATGAAATACAATGTTACTAGTTCCCTGTTAGATGAATACCATTTTCAGTACTCTTGTATTTGTTGGTATGAACTTTATTAGATTGAATAATAATATTGATTTCTTTGAAAATTGAAAACTGAGTCGTTCGCTTGCTTTTGTAACTCTTTGGCTTTAGTTTTGTCTTGCACATTATTTGTATTAATCATTATGTATATTGCTGTCATGAGGTGAATTATCTTAATCACTTTCAATCATCTTGTCAGTAATCGATGCATCTTAACCTTCTGTTTTATAGAATAGCTCACCATTGGTGTATTGTTTTGACAGGCTACTATTAGACGACCTGTTGTCCAAAATATGATGAAGGCTCTGTACTTTCAGTTTACAGTAGGAGTCGTGCCCATGTATGCTGTCACCTTCATAGGTTATTGGGCTTATGGAAACAGCACATCAGTCTACTTGATGAACAGTGTCAACGGTCCAGCTTGGGCGAAGGCATTCGCCAACTTTTCAGCCTTGCTGCAAACTGTCGTTGCTTTACATATAATGTTCAATCTCTCTTTGTTTCCAGTCATCTTTCTTTTTATATGTTACCCATTTTATGAAATTTCATGATACTTCTTCGAGCATAGTGCAGAGAGTTAAGAGCACTACTGTGCTTTAGTATGACTGACTTAACCTCAAACATATTTTTTTTTTTTTCTGGTTGCAGATATTTGCAAGTCCGATGTATGAGTATCTGGACACCAAATTTGGGATTGAAGGAAGTGCACTGGCTGCTAAGAACCTGTCATTTAGGATTATGCACAGAGACTTGGCATTGGTTGAATGTCTGTTTCTTTTTGGTTGTGCGTCCATTGTAGCACTGTTTCCGCCTTGAGACTTATAGCAGTGAACTCTAAAACCTTGCTATTTGCTGATTTATAGTCGTTCAGAAGTTTTACACAAAAATGATTATTGTACACTAGTTAAACTTTTTACATAGAGGACTAATAGGAGTAGCAAAAAAGATAATAGGTAATTTGTACAATTTTCTGTATTCAAAAGAGTTATCAATAAAAAAATTATATATTTCCGATTTAAATAATTGTAATTTTGATATTCACATATTTATGTTTATCTATTATCTATATATACCAAGCACTTTATAAAGGAGACATAAATGGATATCAATCCAGACAAGAAGAATGCGTAGATTTTTTGATGAAGCCTAATTCCAAAAGTAAGTTTTTTTCAAGGCAGCTAATTATTAAATTTTATCGCTTGTCAGCTATGGAAAAGCGTGCTGGCATATGAAACAGGTTCGTATGATACATTAATATAAGTGAAAAATTGTCTGTGAAATATTGTCCTTGAATGCAGCAGCATATGACTCGATTTGTATACTTGAACAAATGGAGCACGGGTTCGTTTGTACAACGAACAAACATTGAGTGCGTTGGTTTCTATAACGAACAAATGGACCACGCGTTTGATTTGTTTTGCATGATATGCATGCAAATAATTAACATTACATTATTACAAATTGACAAAATAAATTGCATTATATAAATTGTCGACATTAATAACTCAATTTAATAAATTAACATTAATTTTAATAATCTAACATATGCAAAATTAACAGAAATCAAAATCAACACAATAGAGTTTACATATTAACAAAATAAAGAATAAATGGAAATATTTGAAAAGATGCTTGTCACTAGATCTATTTGAATGAACTCATTAAGAGAAAATTCTTGAAATAATAAAAACAAAATGAATATTTGAAGATTAAAAATACTTTTTATACTTTTAATGAAAATTTCAAATTCTTTATATTTTGAAAGATAAAGATTAAGTTGTAAATTTTGTGAAAAATTATCCATATTTATAGCAAATTCAAAATCTACCACACATTTAATATCAAAAAAATTAATTACCCAACCATATTGTACTTTCTTCTACACATAAATACGTTTTGACTGTATTTGGGGTTGAAAGGTGGAAACATGCAATTGTGGGGTATGTGTTGGCGATGAACCCCACATATGGAGAAATGGTGGCATTCGTTCGAAATAGGTGGAAGGAATTTGGAGAAATTAAGTGCACAAATGATTTCAGGGTTTATATATTTAATTATAGGAAGATAGCTTGAGTTGTTGGCGTTGCTTTATATGACAACTTGGAAATAAGGTTTAGGAGGTCGTTGATTGTTTTAGATTTTTAAGAAAGTTAATACTAAATTTAAACCGGAATATTTAGTAATTTGTAAAACAAATGCGGAATAAATTTAAATAATATTATAGCATAACTTTAAATAATGATTGATTTTATATATGAACCACATTTCAAATACAAATCAAATAAATGATATAATTGATTGATCCAGATACATTATGGAGATATAGAATACACAGAATTTGGTTAATCTTTAACTTTTAACTTGATTATGTCGCAAGGAATGCGATGGGGAGTATTTTCGAGAGAATTAACTGACGTGCGTGAAGACCTCGTGACTCTGCGTGGTCTCGGTCAGATACCGATAGCCCGGCCCGGGCACTCCGTCGTGAGTTCGAGGTCACTGATGTGGTACTTTCGGAGAGTTTTTAAATCTCGTTTCGCCGGGACCTCAGGTGCTCCACGAGAAGCGTATGGTGGCGATGGACTAACAAAAATAATTTTCGACTTCGTTATAATTAAATTTTCGCGATTAATGTGTTGGAATCTTTTAAGCCGCTTTAAGAAAATGAGATCAAACTTGGTAATTTCTTATTTTGAAAAAATAGCATTTTAAGATATAAATATTTTGATAAATATTTTGTAAAATTGCTACGTTTAAAGGCTTGTCAAATCGAAAAGAAAGAAAAAACTAAGTAAAGAACGACCATGACTTACTAAAAGCTCAGGCTTTAATACGGTGGTATCTTTACCACGTCTGGGTGCCCCGTTGTCTCTTTTTCATTCTTAAATGCATTTCATTGTTGGTGAATGATCGACTCTTAGTCTTGGCGTCATTCTTTTCTTTAAGCTTATTTGATCGCCGATGGTAGTGGGTAGTTTGATCTACGTCGTAAATCGCTTGACGCTTTAACGTCAATGACAAAGCCTCTTTAAGCGCATGGCGTTTTAACCCATTTGTCTTGTCATGATGCTTGTCTTTTACTTGATATGGTATACTTTGCGTCCAGAAGCACTGTCATGATTTGGAAAAGTGCGCCAGCATTCATAATAAAATTTAAGCAAATGCGTAAGATCGAATAAATGTTTAATAGCGAATAACAATATGATCATCTGAGAAATAAATTACGTATGAATAAAAAGAATACTTGAATATGTGACGGATGTTCTGAAACTTCTCCATGATTCCTCATGAAGTACTTTATCGCCTCGTTTGAAATGCCTCAGGTTAATTCGCTTTTGAGAGGTAAAGTCTCACGATTGGACTTGCTAGAATCTACCGGAATTGGATGAGAATTTAATTGAAACTTGACTCAAGCCGGAAAAGAAAATGAAGAAGAAGAGGCGACTATTTTAGGAGGATGAGAGAAATGAAAACTTAGGTTTCTATTTTAAATCTACTCACTTATATAACTCCTTTTGTTTCGGCCTGAATAAACAAACTCGTTTAATGAATAATTATAACACAAATTCATAGTTAGCTAAGCATTTAATGTCGTGTAAGTAACAACAAGTTACTAATGAGTTTCCGTTAAACTTCAATTGAACTAACAAGTTAATTGATTTGGCTTTGTGATTTGAATTTTATATTATCGATGTAAAAACACTTTCGGTGGAGTATCTTGTTGATTCAATGAATACTCGATTTAGCAATGTTGATTTGTTCATTTATAATAAATTGTATGTATGACCTTACAGGCTGGACAATGATCATTATAATAATATAATTATTACATTTATTATATCGGTTATGCGTAGAATCTGTGATCTGGCATGCTTATGATATAAATGAGTTGGTTTAATGTTACAATTATTTATTGAGCAACTGGTTTGATTAATCTCGTTTAAACTTAAAACTAGTAATGAATTGTTCTGACAATTGTCGCTGACGAGCGTAACTATGGAAATCAAAATTACGATTTCCCAGGCGCTATAACGTCTGAATAAAACGCTGACAGCATATTTAGGTAGTAATCAATATTTAAGTAAATGAAAATAAGTTGTATGGACTCTTAGTCCAGCCAGTTAGCTTTCGCCCAAATAGGTAGAGAGTGCGTTTTTCTTCTCAGCGACATACACGGGGCAGGTCTGAATCGGGGGCGTCTTGGAGAAATTGATTTAGATTACGAGTTATTTGGGGAAATTCTGGCAAGTGCTGAGAATGGTGTTAGGGTCGAGCAAGGATTGAGTATAAGTGGAGTTCGTTTTGTTTTGTAGATGTTGGAATTAAATTCTCGAGAAGTGCGAAAATCCCAGTAACATTATGTGCTTTTCGAAGGATGGGAATGATGAGGAAGCGGTAGAGTTTGTAATGGATAAATCGATGTTTACGTCAGTTAACGGCCGGTATGGAAACTTTAATGGAAGATATGGAAGTGAATGGCGTTCAACTTTTAGGGGATATGATTTACATGAATTATCTTGGAAGAGCAACAAATATAAGAATATTGGATAGGGTGCTTTCAAATGAAGATTAGTTGGTGATGCTTTCGAGAAGTAGTGAGGTATATTTTCCTTTGGGATCTCGGATCGGCTGTAGTATGAAAGGATATGTTGGAGAATGAGATTAGGGCCCAAAGGCCTTATCAACAACATAAGAGGTGTGGAGCTTATGGCGGGAAGTTCTGAAGGTCATGAAATATAGGTAAATTGAAGGTGAAAGGGACCTCGAATTTGAATAAAAATTTTACTGGGACATTAGGAAATAGTTTGAAAAAAGCTACGCATTTGAAGGAGATTCAGAAAAGCTATTTGGAAAGCTCTTTAGTTCAAATTTGTGCTTGAAATC